>JAVCKV010216780.1:0-16305 GCA_032274145.1 Herpochondria borealis | reverse complement strand
CCCCCACGTATACTAGCTTCTCGCCTATGACTGTCACTTCAGGCCAACGCGCAGTCACCTTCACGATAACAGGAGAAAATTTCACCAAAGACTTAGCCGTTGCATTGCATGGCGTGTCGGATTGCGGTGGTGGCGTAGATATAGATGCAGAAGTAGACAATACGATTGCTACCATTACCTGCGACATACCAGTTACTGATGTTCAAACTATGGCGGTGTACATTAAAGAAATAGCAGA
This sequence comes from Herpochondria borealis, assembly GCA_032274145.1. Taxonomy (NCBI): domain Eukaryota; phylum Rhodophyta; class Florideophyceae; order Ceramiales; family Ceramiaceae; genus Herpochondria; species Herpochondria borealis. The sequence continues at coordinate 16,067 of JAVCKV010216780.1, read as the reverse complement.
CAAAGATTTTACTAAACCCTATGGTGAAAAGACTCTTTACAAAAGACATTCTGAGATTATCTTAGAAATAAAAAAATTATGTTGAACAAGAAAAAAATATTTGAAACTTTCTTTAAATAATAAAATACATCCTTATCTTGAGATATATCAACCTTTTTTACTTCATCTTGTATATTTTGGGTTCCAGTAAAATCATCAAAAATATTTTGTGTATCAAAATCCTTTGAAGCTCAATCATTTTTATTTCACATATATATGGTATCAGTAATATCTACACTCATACTATCATAAGAATGAATATCAGACTACAATATAAGCTTTACTTCAACCAAAAAAATATTTTTAATCACTTTTATCTAGTAAGCTCATGAGCTTATCAGTCGTTCCATAACGTATTTTTATATCCTTTGGAAACGCTTCGAAAAACTGTTTTCCCCACCTTGTAGAGCTAATTCTATCATCTAAAAATACTATTATACCTGTATCATCCTTACTTCGGACAAGTCGGCCAAATCCTTGCTTAAGCTTCAAAATAGATTTTGGTATTGCATAGTCCTGAAAACTATTTTCAAACAGCGCAGAGCGTGCGATGAATATAGGATCTGTTGGAACAGCAAATGGTATTTTATGCACTATTAAATATCTAAGATCTTGCCCTGGAATATCTATTCCTTCCCAAAAGGTGTCTGTTCCGAGTAGAATAGAATTTTCCGAGTGTGCTTTAAAAAAATCGATCTGTTTATTTTTACTTCCACTAATTGATTGTGCTAAAAGATGAACATCTTCTTGTTGTAGGCGAATTTTCAGTGACGTAAATACTTCACGTATAACTGAAAATGCTGTAAATAAGACAAGTGTCTGTCCACGAACAGTAAAGAAAAATACTTCTAAAAACTTCAGAACTTGTGGCAGATTATGTTTTACTGATCCTAAGTCTGTAGGAATAAATACCAGAGCTTGTTTTTCATAGTCGAAATCCGACTCCAGACACATTGTATCAAACTCCTCAACACACAGCATTTTTTGAATGTATGAAAAACTCCCTCACATTTGAAGCGTAGCACTCGTGAGAACGACACTGTCGAGCTTTGACCACAAGAACTCATCTAAAAATATTCAGGGACGAAGAAGAGTGAAGTGAATTTGTGTTCCTCGCTTATCATCATGACTCATGTAGTAAATATTCTTCTGAAAGTTTCGTCATTCAGATATCTCCGATAAAAACTGTAGTACGAAAGCCAAGTCTTGTATCTCTCGAGAAAAATGGACAAATATTTCTTCTCCAAGGTCTATAATGTCTTGCTTCATGTCTTTGAGTCCACGAGATATCTTATCACTTAAAAGACTCAACTCCGGCCTTGTCTCAAAAAATTCTTCTTGAAGAGAGAGTATTTTATATTTAGAGTTCAAAGAAAATTTTTCAAAAATAGCTGATTCAAAACTTGAGAAGAGTTCAGCACTATCAAATAGAATATTCTGTTTTTTCATTAAGATATCAGAGCTTGTAGCTTCGTGTTTTCCTATTTTTTTCTCTATTTTCTGAAATAGATTTTGGATAGTCTGAAATGAAAGTGTCTTTTTTAACGAGTTTGTCACAATATCCTCGAGAGAGTGAGCCTCATCTAATACGAGGTTTTTTACTCCTCATAATAAACTTCACTCACTCGACATATCTTGGAATAGAATGTGGTTATTCGTAATAATAATGTTTGCTTCCTTTGCCCTCTTTCGGGCTCTGAGTGCAAATTCTATATCTTTGTATGGATTCCCTGCATCAAAGATATAACTATCTCCTGCATTTACTTCCGAACTAAATACCCACTCCTCTCCATAAAAATCAAGCTCATCCAGCTCTCCAAAATCACTTTTTATACTCCAAAGGATAAGTTTTAAAATAAACCCTACTCGAGCAGGAGTTTGGATCTCGGATGCTTCTATAAAATCTAAAAACGAGGAAATTCCGAGGTAGTTCCGCTTTCACTTTAGCTTTGTAAACGAAAAATCATGAGGAAAAATACTTTGGAGAAACGATAAATCTTTGTAATAAATTTGGTCTTGAAGCGCTTTTGTACTTGTAGAAATATGTACAGGCTCCCCAAAGGTCAGAGAGTATTTTAAGGCTGGAAGAAGATATGCAAACGTTTTTCATATTCCTGTCGGAGCTTCTATAATAACTTTTTCTCACTTATTAAAAGCATTATCGATACGAAAGAGCATCTTCTTTTGACTGTCTCGAATCTCAAAATTTTTTATACTTTCAAGAAATTTCTCTATACCGATGTTTTGCTCTTCACGTGATATGTCTATAATATTTGTCTTGTTTTTCTTGAGCTTCTCGCTATATATTTCCGTAAAGACATCTTCTGTGAATCATTTATTTGTATTTTTTAAATACTGATCTCTCAAAATATGTATTCCTACATCCTGACATTTTGTGAAAAAATAATGAAATATTTGCTGTTCTTCTATTGAGTAACTTTGTAATCTCTTTATGAGTTCTTGAAATACGTGTATAGTTGCCAGTGTATCATCAATAGCTCTGTGAGCATTATCTAATACAATGCCAAACGATTCACATAAGTATCCTAAATTTAGGGACTTGAGTTCTGAGCAGAGAAAATTCGCAAGAAAGAAGGTATCTATCGGGGGATTCTTAGAAGTGTCAATACCATGAGCTTCAAGAAAACGAATATCAAACGAAATATTATGACCAATAAGGGGAAAGCCCTCTATAAAGTCCTGTATTTCATGAGCTACATAGTTAAAGCTTGGAGCATCCTCAACGTCTGCATCAAATATGTTCGTGATTTGGGATATAAGTTCTGGTATATCTCTTCCAGGGTTTACAAATCCTGAAATTCTTGCTTGCTCTTTGAATGTTTTTCTATCAATTTTTACAAGTGCGTATTCGATAATAGAATCCTCTCTTGATGAGAGTCATGTGGTTTCAAGATCAAGAACAATAAACATAACTTTGAAATATATAATTAAACTCTATTAAAACTTTTGGTAATGCGCTCCTGAGCCTTATAATATATACTCTTAATTCGAGTATCTTCCATGAACGCAAATATCTTGCTCGTCATCATATGTCTATTCACTCTGAGTGCAAATTGAGTTTTTGCGCTGAAGTATAGTGACAATCTTTCTACAGATTTACTCTATCGAGAGGTTTCACCGCAACACATCTCAGAAGCCCAGCTCCTACTCACCTATATTACTCGCTACAAAGAAGACGTAAACACTCTCTATAAACGTCATACGCGTTGAACTACTCCTATAATGCGTGATATGAATATCATACTTGATGATATGATACTCGCATTAAATCTTATCCTTACCAAACAAGTGAATCCAAATATTGTGGAAACACATATGCTCGAAATAGTGGAGGATATAAAGTTTATAAACACACAAATGAAAGTGTATTTACAACAACGACAAAATATATACGAGCAAAAACTTGCTATAAAAAAACAAAGATATGTTCAAACTGGACAAAAAATATCAAGCATACTTGATACTCTCATAGAAGATTTAACAGATATTCTTTCAAAAAAGCAGAACCTCAGTGAAGCCGAAAAATCTATTGTAAAAAGTTTGGTACGAATTCGAAACGAAAACAATAAGATTAAGAACTTTAAAAATCTCTTGTTTCTATCTGAAGCTGAGATGCAGCTCTATTTCAAAAATATCATAAGCGAACTTCGCAAAGAAATTCTCATTATCCAAAAAGCATCAAGATAATCCCCTTATTTGTCTAACTTTAATGTCTTAAATAACTCGTTTTTTTCTCACTGTGAAAGATGTTTATGCTCTCACTCACTCAGTCCATCAATAGATATATTTTCTATACGAATACGTTTCAATTTCTTGACTCTGCTTTCAACGGCTTCTACCATACGACGAATTTGTCTATTTTTTCACTCTGTTAAAATAATGGAAAATTTTCATGCTGCTAATCGCTCAACCTGACATCTTCTTGTCTTACTTCAAAGTATCTCTACTCATTTAGAAATTCTCTCCAACTGTTCATCTGTTACAGAGCCAAAAGTTTCAACAACATATTCCTTTTGATGTCCATAACGAGGATGCGTTAAGTAGTTTGTGATTCGACCATCGTTCGTGAGGAGAATTAATCCTGTTGTTTCTTTATCAAGCCTTCACACAGGAAATACTCGTTCTCGAATACCTACGACATCTGTTATGGATGAACCTCATTTTTGGGCACAGGTTGTTTCAATTCCTCTTGGTTTATTATATTTATAGTAGACATATTTCTGTTGTTCCAGTTTTGCTCACTTTCCAAGTGTAACATTGTCACAGTCAGGATTTACAGATTGTCAGATAGTTGCTGTTTCACCATTAATTAGGACTTGTCCCTTTTCAATATACTCTTCAGCCTTTCGACGAGAGCAAATCCCTGCTTGACTCATATATTTTTGTAAACGCATTGTTTCAGACATTGTATTTTTAGTTACGAATAATTTGTACTTCATTTTCTAGTTCTATTCCACAGTGCTTTTTTACTTTCTCCTGAGCAAGTGTGATTAAGTCTAGCATATCTTGGAAATTTCATTGTCCATCATGCATCAGAAAGTTTGCATGTTTTTCTGAAAAATACGCTCATCAAAGCTTACATCATTTCAATCATACCTCCTCAATAAGTTTACCAGCAGAATAGTCTCGATTAGGATTTTTAAAGAAACTTCCACAACACATTCATTTTGGTTGTTTGTTTTCTCGGAAATCTACATTATCTACATCAGAGTGATACTTTTCTATTTTCTGAGATACATCAAAGCGAGCAGAAACAATAAAATATTTTTTTTCTTGTTTCAGTCTTGAGTTTCTGTATCAAAAATTCATGTCTTTTTTTGTGAAGATTTCAGCTTTTCAAGTATTTAGATCCAAAACCTCACAGTCAAGAAAGTTATTCTCTGTCTCGAGTCAGAAGCATCAAGCATTTCCATAAATAGCTCCTGCAATACTTCCAGGAAGACCAATAAACCGATGCCATAAATCTTGTCCATAATCTGTCTCAAGAGTTTCTGCTATCTCCCAGATACCCTCAGCTGATGAAGTTTCTAGAATTTTTGAAGTTTCATCATATGTCCATCACAAGAGAGAGTTTTTTATCACGATTCAATTATACTCTTCAAAAGCAAATAACATATTTGTTCCTGAACTTATAAACAAAACAGGAAGTTCTTCTGTCTTTGACCACTCAATAAGCTCATATAACTTATCAATATCATCTCTTCAAATAATTTCAAAAAAATACTCTGCTCTCGCTGGAGTCCGAAAGTTTGAAAGCTTCGTTATGTCTTTATTTTTTTCTAAAAAGTCCATCATCTATTTCTTAAAATTCTTTTCATATTTCACAATAGCTTGTCAGGTATAACTGGCTTTGCATTTTTTTACAGCATCAATATTTCAAGATACGACAAGAGTTCCTCCTGTGTCTCATCCCTCTGGTCATATGTCTATGATATGATCAGCGTTGAGAATGATATTCATATTGTGTTCGATAACTACTACCGTATTGCCTTTATCAACGAGTGAATAAAGAATGTGAAGAAGTTTTTCAATATCTTGAAAGTGAAGACCTGTTGTTGGTTCGTCTAAAACATAAATTGTTTTAGAGCTAGATCTCTTTGAAAGTTCTGAAGCAAGTTTAATACGCTGTGCCTCTCATCCAGAAAGAGTTGTGGAAGATTGTCAGAGTCCAATATATCATAATCCTACTTTTTTGAGTATATCAAGAACTTTCATGATTCGTGGATGTGCGTGAAAGAAGTCTCAGGCTTCCTCTACGGTCATAGACAATATATCTGCAATTGTCTTTCATTTATACTTAATCTCAAGAGTCTCAGGATTAAATCGCTTTCCTTCACAGGCTTCACAAGTGGTATAGACTGGTGGAAGAAAGTGCATTTCTATTTTTTTCACTCCATCACCATCACATTCTGGACATCGTCCGTCACGCGTATTAAATGAAAATCTTCACGGAGCATATCCTCTGAGTTTTGCATCATAACTCTGAGCAAAGACTTCACGAATGAATGTGAAGACTCAGGTATACGTTGCTGGATTTGAACGAGGAGTTTTTCCAATAGGGGATTGATCTATATTGAGAACCTTATCAAAGTTCTCTACTCCTGTTATTTTGTCATGAGCCCCAACAGGACGACTTGCTCTATTGAGAGTGTTTGCAAGATGGTTAGCAAGTATATCGTTTATCAAACTTGATTTTCCAGAACCAGAGACTCCAGTAATAACAGTCAGGTTTCAAATCGGGATATCAACGGTAATGTTTTTCAAGTTATGATGTGTAGCTCCATGAACCGTAAGAAACTTTTCTTTTTCCCTATTTTTATTTTCAAGTATAACAGATTTTTTCCCACTGAGATAGGGTCACGTCACCGATTTTTTATCTTTACACAGTTGATCAAAGGTTCACTCAGCAACAACTGTTCCTCCATGTATTCCGGCTCATGGTCAAATATCTATAATGTAGTCACTCTCTCGCATAATATCCTCATCATGTTCGACAACTATTAAGGTATTTCCAACATCACGAAGCTTCTTCAGATTTTTAATAAGCATATCATTATCCCGAGGGTGAAGTCCAATAGATGGTTCATCGAGAACATATATGATTCCCTCAAGTTTGACACCTATTTGTGTTGCGAGTCGAATGCGCTGGGCCTCTCAACCTGAGAGCGTATTTGCCCTTCGGGAAAGTGTCATGTATGAAAGTCCAACTCCTTCTAAAAATTCTAATCTCTCTAAAATATTTTTCATAACTTTTTGAGCAATTCTTTCTTCTTCCTGTGAGAGTGTAAGATTTTTTGCAAAGTTTTGAGCATCAACGATATTCATATTTGTGAGTTCTCAAATATGTTTTCCTCAGATGAAAACACTCAGGGGTTCTGCTCAAAGCCTGTATCCATTACAATCGGGACACTGAATATTTGTTATGTAGTCATCATAGTGTCCATGTTCTACTCATCCATCATAGTATCGTCGCATAAGAGTATTGATAGCTCCTTCAAACTTTGAATTGTAGGTATTTTTTCGTCACTGTTCGTTTACGAAGTTCACACTATATGATGTATCTCATGTCCCATACATGACAATATTTCGTTCTTCTGCTGAGAGTTTTTCGTAGGGAACATTTGTTCTAAGTTTATGTTTTTTTGCGACTTCTTCAATCAGTGAAAAGAAATAGTTTCCAAACCCTGGCGCGAGTATTGCTCACTCTGAAAGAGATAACCTTGGATTCACAATAGTATCTTCTAAAAATACCATCTTTTCTCCAAGACCATGACACTCAGGACAAGCTCCATGATGAGAGTTAAAACTAAACGAGGATATAGAAAGCTTTTCAGGAATATGTCCACAATCAGAACAGACAAAGACTTGTGAAAAGTCTTGTTTTTGTTCTCTCTCTCAGAGAATATGTACGGACATATGTCCCTTAGAGTTTTTATAAGAAATATCTATACTGTCTTTGAGTCTCTTCATATCAGGAGACTCTTTATCTGAAAGATCTTTTACAACTAACCTGTCTACTACAATAGAAACATTTACCTTTCATTTTGGTATTTCAAAGTCACTGTTTACGTCATGTAATTCATCATTTACCAGAAAGCGAATAAAACCTGCATCAAGAACATCTTTTTTTATTTTTTCCGTCGAAATATCAGAACTATTTTTTACAATAGGACTTGAGAGAAAAAACTTTGTTCCTGCGTCAAATGAAGCGATGTATGAAATCACATCTTTGAGAGAATCTTTTTTAATCCCAGCTCCACAACTTACACATTTTCGCTCACCAATATTGAGATACAAGAGTTTATAATAGTCATAAATCTCTGTAATCGTTCCAACCGTACTTCGTGGATTTCTATTCGTTGTTTTTTGATCAATCGAAATCGTAGGGGAGAGTCCGAGTATTTCATCATATAATGCCTCGTCCTGATTATTTCACACGAACATACGTGCATAGCTTGAAAGACTCTCAAGGTACTTTTGTTGTCCGATAGAGTAAATCGTAGCAAATGCCAGAGACGATTTCCCAGAACCAGATAAACCGGTGATCACGGTCATCGTATTTTTCGGAATCTTCACATTCACATTTTTCAGGTTATGCGTCTTCGCACCCCTGACCTCCAAGAACTTTGACATCAGAAAAATCTTATAAACTACAATAACTCTCCATTGTAGCGAGTTCTGATTTTATGCAAGAAATTAGCTTGTTGAATTTTGCCCTACGAGATAATCAAGATATCGAGAAAGTGTGACTTTGTATATATTTTCTATTCTTGAAGAACTATTTAAACGTAATGATGAGTATGTCTTCTTTCAAAAACCTTTAGTTAAAATCTTAATTATAGTTATTTCTCAATATTCATTAATATCGAAATCTACTCTAATATCGCTACTTTCATCTTTTAGATATATTTTGATTTTTTCTCCTCTCTCTAGAGGATTATCATGATTAATTTTTACAGTTACTGGCTTTTTTCATTCTCCACTTTGAAGTTGCCAAAGTATTCACTTTTCGAAATCTGATCAAAAATCTAACACCTCTGAATTTCTTATTTTTGGTGATATTCTTCATGATACAACTTCTCCATTACACTTCATTTGGACATCACAGTTTTCACACCTAAGTGAACTCGTATATTCTCAACATCTTGCACAGGAAAACCCAGCATCAGGATTTTCTATATCCTCTGAAGCTTTATATCTATCCAAAATTTCTACCAATACATCACTTATTGTAGTCAATCATTTACTACTATCTTGAGGTTCAAGTGTTGATCCAAATATTTCTGTACCATGAAGTCACATGCTTTTGAGATATAAAAATATATTCCTATATACTATACTATATAGTGACATGATAATCAACTAATCACTTGCAAGAACGACAGCTCGGATATCTGTAAATCCTGAAGCTTTGAGAGTTTGTGTTATTTCGAGAAGGGTGGCTCAGGTGGACACGATGTCATCAACGAGATAGAGCGTTGTATTTTTGGGAATAGTATTTTTCTGGACTATGAAAGTATTCTTAAGATTTTTCTTTCGTTCTGACTGGGACAGATGACTTTGCTGTTTACTGTATATCTTCCGTTTGAGGAGTTTGTTATTGACAGGTATGTCTACTATTTTTGAGAGGTATTGTGCTATGATATCTGTTTGGTTGTATCATCGCTTCCATCTGCGAAAGAGGGGAATTGGTACTGGAATAAGTAGAGCGTTCTTAACTCTAATATTTTTCTGAAAAGTTTTTTCTCATCAGTGGATAATATCTCAGTATGCTTGATATTTTCCATAGTACTTTGCATGTCTGAGAAGTCTTTTTATTCACGCGTTTCTATAATGTGTTAATACTATTACTTGTTCGAGTGGAAAGTGTCCATAACATTCTGTGTGAAGAGAAAAGTTCTGTGAAGATTTTTTACAGAGATAGCAGTAGGGCTCATATAGATCAAGAGCATCAAAACATTTTGGACAAAAAAAGTGTCAGGGCTCTGAACAGCCGTAACACTTTTTTTCGGAGAAGAGTTCTGAAATATAGGAAAGAACTCACATACACTTATGACTTAAAAATAGCTGAAAGACTCTCTACTCAAAACCCTGTCATTCACTTTGGCATTTTCCCATATGCTTCACCTTCATTGATGTATGTCCCAGCTATGTCTACATGAATAAACTCTTCTTTATTTTGAAGGAAATTTTTCAAGAATGCTCCTCACATAGACGACCCAGCATGAACTGTTCTGTCTAGATTCTTGTAGTCTGCAATATCTGATTTTGTCTTATCCATGAAGTGATCATCAAGGGGAAGTCTTATATATTTTTCAGTATGATCTTTACTATAGTCTAGAAGTCTGTCTATCATCTGTCCATCGTTTCCCATGATTCATGCATATCTAAAACCAAGAGCGACCATAACGGCTCCTGTGAGAGTTGCAATAGTCATCATTTTTTCTGTTTTATACTTTTTTCCGAGATAGCTTATTCCATCAGCAAGAACGAGTCTTCACTCTGCATCTGTGTGAATTATTTCAACTGTTTTTCAGCAGTACGAGGTGAGTATGTCTGAAGGCTTATAGGCATTACTTGAAACAACATTTTCAGCGAGACAGAGGCAGGCAACAATATTTTTCTTAATATTACTTCTATCAAGTTCTTTCATAAGAGTAAATGTGACAGCTGCTCCTCACATGTCTCACTTCATGTCATACATATAATCTCCTGGTTTAATTTGATTTCATCATGTATCAAAGGTAACTCCTTTTCAAACAATTCCTTGAATAGGAGATTTCTTGTCTACTATATGTTCTAAAATTACAAGGCATGGTTTATTTTCACTTCATTTTCCAACTCACTCAATGAGTCAAAGTCATTGTTTCTGAATGTCTTTGTATTTGAGAACTTTAACTTTGATGTTTTTAAATTTTGTTTTCTTCACAATATCAGAAAATATTTCTGGAGTGAGGTCACACGCTGGAGTTTGTCCAAGATCGCGCGCAAGAGTAATATTTTCAAGTGTTTTCTCGAAATCTTGTAAGTCTTTTTTCTCTTCATCAAAACAGAGAACTTCTGTTTTTCTGTTTTTCTTTTTTGTTTTATATTCCTGAAACTCATAACGTGATAGTTGACAGAGCTCTAGGAGAAGTTTTTTTTCTTTGAGTGTTTTTGCTACGAGACAAAGTTCTTCTGGGAGTTTTGGAAAGTGCTTTCCAAGAAATAGTGTTTTTGCTTCATAGGTTTTTTCATGGGAAACAAAAAGAAAGAGTTTTTCATGAGTTTTTCATCAAATAAAAAATTCTAATAATTCTGATTGCTGTTTTTTACTTTCTAGTGATTTTTTGATATATGAATGTATTTCTTCTGAAAGACTCAAAAAATCAAGAATGCTTATGTCTGAAACATTTTCGACAAAGGCAACTATATTTTTATATACTATTTTTGAGTCTTGTGAAGTGTGTTTAATCATGATAAATTCGTATTACGTAAACTATAGTAACTATAGAAAAAATATAAACATTCTCCAAACAGGAGAAAAGCTAACTTGAGTATAGAAACTTCGATGAAATATAAGAAACATATTACTCAGATAAGATTGACAACAATAGAAAAACTTCGGAAAAAATATTTATCATAGACATGAGAAACAGGACTGACTCTGTCTCATAAAAGAAATGCTCACGAAAGTAAAAAGCAGAGTACAAAAATATACGTAGCCTCTATAGATTGTGGAATAATAAATCCATATACTCAGAGTCCTATAAGAGAGAAAGCATAACTTGAGAAAAAAAGAGAAATATAGTTTTGAAAACGTTCATGAAACACAAAAAGAAAATATGAAGTAATTCATAGAAATAAGAGAAATACTACCGACTTTGCATCTTCACCAAAAAGATACAGGGACGAAAAGCTCACGAAAATATACAAACAGAGAAGCCCCCAAATACGAACCTGTCAACGTCGAATAGAGAGTTTTTCTGCAATATCTTGGGTAAAAAATAAACATATTATTCCGAGAAGGAAGGCAAGAAGAGATCCTCAAAATATTGCATCTCAAAATAAGACTTTATATAAAACGACTCACTGTAAAAAAGTAAAAATAAAAGCATAACTACTCATAGCTGATAGTGAATCCTTTAATGTTGAAGATGTAAGAGAAAAGTAAAACAACAGAAAGACAAAAAATATGTTCGTAAAGCCAATGAATCAAAATATTTCAGAAAAACCAAAAACATATTGAAGACTTTGAAATACATAAAAAAGTGACACTACCAGTATATTAATTCGTATAAAATCTTGAAAAAGTGGAAATTTGTTTTGATAAAAATACAGAGTGACAACAAGAATATTAAAACATAAAAATATCACCGGAATATCTATCCCTCACAAAAGTGCTTTGAGAATCAGAAAGAGGGAAAGGTAGAATAATAAAGTTCCAATATAGTAGATATACTGACCAAAAAATATTTTTGTATATTCCGTAAAATCAGCTCTTGAAAAACTATATCTTGAAAAAATACTCTTTTTTTCGTCTTCAGTTTCTCCACTTCTTTTTTTACGAGAAGGAAAAGACACAAGACTCATAACACATATAAGAGAAATAAGAATATATATATGTGCTTCTATGTAAATATTTTGGAAAAAAGCTTCTCTTAGTTCAATCCTTGAAAAAAGAAAGAATATGAAGAAAAAACTGATTCATAGAAAAAAAAGGAGAAACTTCATAGAGAAAAAGACAAGAAAAAACTAAAAGTTGATCTTGAAAAATATAAAGAGAAATGAGAAAAAAACAATACTGAGAGAACTTTGAAAGATGCTTCTTGAAAAAGTGAAAAAGAAGAAGAGAAAAAAGAAGAAGAGAAAAAAGAAAAGGCCTTCGTGATTAAAGGACACAAAATTCAGACTATAACTTTGGAATAATATTGATATAAAAAAGCATCAACTAAACAGTGTGATACATATAAAAAGAACTTTTTGAAACAAGCGAAAAAAAATCCTAAATTTGCGTTTTTAGCAAAAAAAATACCATGAATTGGAAAAGGCACATTCCCATCTTAGAATGGCTACCGAAATACAAAAAATCATACCTTAAATCTGATTTATCAGCAGGTTTGACAGTGGCGATAATGCTCGTACCGCAAGGAATGGCGTATGCAATGTTGGCAGGTTTGCCGCCAATTTATGGTTTATACGCTGGTTTAGTTCCACTTGTCATCTACGCCTTAATCGGAACTTCCAGACAAATGTCGATTGGTGTTGTTGCCGTTTCGTCTCTTTTGGTACTGGCAGGAATTAGTCAAGTCGCCGAGCCAGGCAGTTCAGAATACATTAGTCTAGTCTTGCTTGCAGGCTTACTTATTGGGATATTCCAAGCCTTATTAGGGATTTTGAGAATGGGCTTTCTAGTTAATTTTTTATCCCGTCCGGTCATTGCCGGTTTTACTTCGGCTGCGGCCATCATTATTGCGGTGAGTCAATTAAAAGATTTGCTGGGTTTTGAAATCCCTCGCTTCTCCCATACACTAGACACTTTCAAATATGCTATCAATAATCTGGCCCAAGCCAATTGGATTGCAGTAAGTTTATGTCTTGGAAGTATTGCTCTAATCGCAATCCTTAGAAAAATAAGTAAATCCATTCCGGACGCTTTAGTCGTTGTTTTGATCGGCACCTCACTTGCATGGGGGCTCGATTTATCTTCTTTCGGCCTTAGTATCGTTGAAGATGTTCCAGAAGGTTTACCTGCTTTTATGTTACCAGATTTCAGTATTGAAAACATCAGGTTGGTGCTTCCAACCGTATTGACCGTAGGTATCATTGGAGTGGTAGAAAGCATCAGTATTGCCAAAGTTTTAGAAGCCAAACATCAAAATTATGTCATTCGTCCAAATCAGGAATTACTGGCAATTGGACTGTCAAAAATCGGAGGCGCCTTTTTCCAAGCCATTCCATCATCAGGGAGTTTCACCCGTTCCGCAGTCAACAATGACGCAGGAGCTCAATCCGGTATAGCCTCAATTATTACCGCATTGATTATTGGAATGACATTGGTTTTTCTAACCCCCTTATTTTATTATTTACCGAAAGCAGTTCTTGCAGCCATCATTCTATTTGCGGTAAAAGGACTCTTTAATATTGAAGAAGCCAAACAACTTTGGAAAACCCACAAAACGGATTTTTTAATGATGCTAATCACTTTCATCATCACTCTTTCTTTAGGTATCGAAGAAGGTGTCATCGCAGGAGTAGTCATTTCCATTCTTGCTGTATTATACAGAAGTACGAAACCGCATATTGCGATATTAGGTAACTTCCCTGGCACCCGTGTTTACCGAAACATTACCCGTTTCAAAGAAGCCCGACCGATAGACGGTGTCGTCATTGTCCGCTTTGATGATCAACTTTATTTTTCAAATACTGAAGCATTTAAAGATACCATCAAAGCACTGAGTAGAGACAAAGACAATCCGATTGAAACACTAATTCTCGATGCCAGAAGTATTCACGACATTGACAGTACCGGCTTATCTGCGTTAAAAGAGATTCATCTTTTTCTAAAAAACAAAGACATCACATTATACCTAAGTGGTGTGATCGGCCCGGTAAGGGATATGCTCTTCAAATCCGGTTTAATGAATGAGATAGGAACGCAAAATCAGTTCATGACTATACATGATGCAGTCCTCTCTCACCAGTCAAAAAATACAGGCCAAACGCTACTCTGGTCTAAGGATGCGACACAGACTAACGCCGAATAATCATACCCCCAAACAAAAAGGGCCAATACTTTACTTTTGCCAAACATTGTTTGAAGCTTATTTGTAAGTATGAAAGATCATTCATATATTTAGGAGTCTTCACCATGGCCATCTAGCCATTAAAAGGCTACGGCCTAAGACGAATACATACCTGCTTACGAAAAACAACATCTTTAAACACGTTACATGAAATACGGATTTGTAATCGACAACCGAAAGTGCATTGGCTGTCATGCTTGTACGACTGCTTGTAAGTCTGAGCATGAGACCCCAGTCGGAGTCAATCGAACTTGGGTCAAACAGGTCGAAAAAGGAGAATTTCCAAATACTCGCCGCTTATTTTCAGTTATGCGTTGCAATCATTGCACCGATGCCCCCTGCGTAGAAATATGCCCAGTAGAAGCTTTATTTTTTCGAGATGATGGAATTGTAGATTTTGATAAAGATCGTTGTATCGGATGTAAATCCTGTATGCAGGCTTGTCCTTATGATGCACTTTATATTGATCCGGAAAGCCATACTGCAGCGAAGTGTAATTATTGTGCACATCGAATCGATGTCGGCCTCGAACCAGCCTGTGTCAATGTCTGTCCCGAAGAAGCCATCATCTCAGGAGATATGGACAATCCGGATTCTCAAATCGCGGCTTTATTAGCAAGACAACAAGTCAAAGTAAGAAAAGCAGAAAAAGGAACCAATCCTAATCTATTTTATATTGATGCAGATGAGCTTTCTCTCAATCCAATTGCCACCGAAAAATCTGATGATTATCTTTGGAGTAGTCAGGGCTTAGGTGTTGGACATTTTGCTAAAGAAGCCGAAAAATTAGCTTTTTCTAATGGCGATGTACTTCAAGCTCTCATGGAAAGCGACCGAAATAAAGCCAGAGCTAGCGAAATAGAAAAAGATGGTCCGGCGAAATCAATCGACGTGATGCTCGGAAAAGGACGTCGGGCTTATGACGCACCAGATAAAGGGATTCTTTGGGGCTGGGAAGTCTCTGCTTATGTTTGGACGAAGGCAATTGCTGCCGGTGCTTTCTTAGTACCATTTTCAGCATGGGCCTTTGGTTGGGCAGAAGTAAGTCCAACAGCAATGTGGTTTGGAATAGGCATTAGTATTTTATTCTTGTCTATCACTGGAGGTTTATTGATTAAAGATCTGGATCGTCCTGATCGTTTTTTAAATGTCTTACTTCGTCCACAATGGAACTCTTGGTTGGTGAAAGGTGGATATGCGATTACGATATACGGAGGACTGCTTACTGTACTTGGTGCAGCTGCATGGTTTGGTTGGACAGCCATCGAAACACCTGTGATGTGGTTGACTGCAATCACAGCAGTAGTCGTTGCTTATGGTTTTCTTCTTACAAGCGTGCTCAACTGCTACTGCTAGCAGCACATTGCGAAACTTCTAAGGAAAGACCATTGCAAAGCACAAGGCCTCGAAAGAAACTCAAGTCTTACCCAAGTAACTCCTCGCTTGGCATTTTCTTTAGACGCGAGTTAACATTTCTCAGCGAACAAAGATGAGCCAATGATATAAATATTAAGTGTGTGGAGTACTACTGTAACGTCGACAGCAACATCCCTAGCAGTAGCAGTGATGGCAGCGATCATCGTAGCGGCAACGACCACGCAAGTATTGCAGTCATCAAAAATCTGATGAGCCTTGCCACCAAGAATCACAGCTACGCCGGTCGACTGTACAGCGTCATCACCAAGCATGCCAAGATGATCCCTGGATTCCAGCGAAACGCAG
>JAVCKV010216669.1:0-16306 GCA_032274145.1 Herpochondria borealis | reverse complement strand
ATTGATTACCAAAAAATTCCATTATGATTTTCTAACAGATGATAATAAAGAGATTTCTAAATCGTACGAAATTAAGGATAACAAAATTTTACTTGAAGACGATACCCTATTAATTCAAAATGTTTTCGAAGATAGTTTAGTATTTTTTTCGAATTCATATAAAGTGGTTTATGAGGAACTTCAAAGATATAATCAAGCAGATAGAGAAAAGGAGTTATTTGATTTTATCACTTCAAATACTTTCTCTTTTCAGGAAGATACTGTTCAAATTGAGTTTAGAAAAGATGGGAAATATATTTCAGATAATTTTAAGATTGGAGTTGGGAGTAATCAATTCTGGATGTTAGATAAATTTGATGGTGAATTGTTTTTAGTCCTTGATGGGTTTTGGGGAGGTGCATTTCACATCGAAAATTTGGATGCTGAAAAGATTGTTTCAAAACTTTATTGGAGAGAGAATAAAGAAATAATATTTAAGAAGGTAAAAGAAAAAAATGGTTTTGAAGTTTCACAAATAGTTGGTGAATGGGAAAAAGATGAAGAGCCAATGCCTCCTCTTCCTGTTTTACCAACTGAAAGAAAATATTATAACAAGGAGTTTTTGAAAATTTCCGAAGGAGAAATTTTAAGATATGAAGGATTTAGAATGGAAGCTATTCAATGGAAGTTGAATAGAGGAAAAGAAATAATGATTTTGGAAGGTAATAGAAGAGGATTTTGGAATCCAAAACAATGGAATATTCTTTCAATAGAAAATGATACTTTAATTTTAGAGAGGGAGGCAAGAATTAATCTTAACTCAGCTACAGGAATCGAAATAGTGAAATATAATAGAAAGAAATAAAACAAGACATTTGCATTTAGAATCAGATTAGAATTTTAAATGCAAAGAGAGAAGAATATATGATGTTAAAAGAAAATTGCTTTACAAAATTTAAAACCTCAATTGCCGAGTATACCTTACCCGAGCGATTTACATTTCCATTTTATTATGAGCCACATCCGCTTTCCTTATTAGCTGCCAAGGAATTGCAGAATCATATTGAAACTCAAACAGATTGGGTATATGATTTTTGGAAATCGAAAATTAAAGATTTGATTGTTGGGAAAATGTTTGGAGTGTTAGTCGTTCAAAATAAAGATAAGGAGATTGGTTATTTATCTGCCTTTTCAGGTAAGCTAGGCGATCGTAATGTTTGGCCAAAATTTGTTCCTCCTATATATGATCGGTTGGTCAAGAATAATTTCTTTTATGAAGGTATGGGCGAAATCGAAGTGATGACTGCTCGAATAGAAGCACTAGAACAAACTCCTGAATATGTAGCAAGCAAAATAAAATTCGAAGAAATAAAAGAATTGGCAGATACTGAATTGGAGGAACGAAAAGAGAAAAAAAGGGAAGCGAAGAGAGAACGAAAAGTTAGAAGAGAAAACGGGAAAACAGTGTTAAGCGAAGAAGCCTATGAGGAATTATTAAAAGAATTAGGAAAAGAAAGTGTGGATTGGGCTTATCATGTAAAAGATTTGGCTAGAAGTTGGAATAGAAAATTGGCAGAACATCAAGAAATTGTAGATAAGTCATACAGAATCCGCTTTAGCATTCACCCCATCACATACGAATATGAGTCCGAAATGTTTCAGTCATAATCTTTGCAAGACCAACAACGGTGAGGTTTACATCTCGCAATGTGGTCGCATGTACAAGATCGTATTCAACAATATCATTCTTGTGCACGACTACGATACCTACATCAACTTCTTCAAGAACATCGAAGATTGCCATTACACAGTAAAAAATGATCCACAGAAAAACTGCCGAAACGTACAGTTTGCAACTTGCTCGTCAAATGTAGCTTACCAATTTTCAGTTAGTGAAATTTCAGAATTATACTACCTCTTACAATCTGCACTTATAGAAGCTAAAATCTATGTATAAGTATATTCTATTTCTTACATTATGCAATTGCGCATTGATAGGTCAAACAAATCCAGATACTGATACGGTAGCCTATTCCGTAGATCTTGATGATTATGTTATTACAGCGCAGTATGAGCCTACTCACTATACAAAAGCCATCCACAAGATCGATATTATCAAAAGAGAAACTCTAGCCAAAATAGGAGCCGTAACGCTAGATCAAGCTGTCATTCTATCTCCTGCAGTGAGGCTCTACCAAGACCCAATATTAGGAACATCAATCACAATGCGTGGCGTATCCTCGAGTAATGTAGCTATACTAGTAGATGGCATACCGATGATCGGCCGAAATAATGGTGCTATCGATCTATCCCAAATTTCATTACAAAATATAGAAAGAATAGAAATAGTAGAAGGGCCACTTTCCAATATCTATGGTAACAATGCAGCGGGTGGCGTCATCAATCTAATCTCAAAGAAAACCCAAATCAATGAATGGAGATTCAACCAAGAAAATCAACTAGAATCAATAGGTCAGCAAAACCACACCGTGGGCGTAGGCTACCAAAAAGGAAAAATAAACGTAGGTGCTCATGGGAGATATTACAAATATGATCAGTATCCAAGTGACAGCCTCAGATTGATAGACAGAGACACACTAGACGATAGCAGTGTCAGATCTACTACTAGATATCCATTTAACCCTAAGTTACAGCATTCGTACGGATCCTATCTCAGGTATAATATCAATGATGACAATCATCTCATAGCTAAATATGACCTTAACACGGAATCAGTGGACGATTATGGAGTGATCAAGCGTCCACAGTTCAACCCCTATGCAACAGATCAATTCTATACGACGACAAGGCAGGATGCCTCCTTGTCCTACCTGGGAAAAATCAATGATACGTATCATGTTAATTTATCAGCTGCGCTCAATAGCTTCGATAGGATCCGCGATGACAAACGATACTACATCGAGACCATGGAATTTGACAGTATACTTCAGAACAGTGACTCCACAAGTTTTGATCAGATATTTTTTCGTGGAAGCTTTAACTATTCTGGATGGGAAGATTGGACTGTCGGTGGTGGAGTGAATTATACTCAAGAATCAGGACAGGGAGACAGATTGATAGACAGAGGTAATCTAGATAGCCTAATAACACAGTTCTCAGAATCCGCAGTTTACTCTGACATCAAGTACAATGGAATCAAAAATCTATCATTGGGAATCGGCAATCGATTTACTTTGCATTCTACCTATGACAATGCTTTTACAACCTCTGTGCAAGCTAAGTATGATGTAAATCCAAAACTGTCCCTAAGGATGAGTTATGCTGAGGGGTATAGAAGTCCCGCTCTAAAAGAACTATACTTAGAGTTCAAAGATCAAAACCATGACATTATAGGTAATATAGATCTCCTCCCAGAACGTTCTAATGATCTACAATCAACTATCACATACATTCCTACCCCATCCGTAGAGTTCTCTCTTAACACCTACTACACATCTATCAGGGATAGAATCACGTTGGCCGAATATGAAACTCTAAAATTTCAATACAGCAATGTATCACAATACGATGTATTCGGATTCCAACCAACAATAGCGTATAATACTGCACGATTGGCATTCAACTCTAGTCTATCTATAGGCTATTGGTCGACGAATATCGATCGAGATGACTCTCCCCAATACGGGAGAATACTTGACCTCACTAATATGATCAATTATAACTTCAAAAAAACAAATGTTGACCTCACGCTTAATCATCGATATGTGGGTGACCAGCCGATTTACCGCATTCAAAACGAACAATTAGAAGTAGGTTCTCTGGAAGGCTACAATCTGGTAGACCTTTCTCTTTCAAAGTTGTTCTGGTCGAATCGGATCAATGTAATATCAGGCATTCGTAACTTAGCAAATATTAGGAATACAGAAGTACTCAATGGTGCGGGAGGCACTCACTCTGGAGGGGGGAGAAATATCGTAAGTATCGGTCGGAGCTACTTTGTAAGTCTAGGGTTCAATTTTCAATAATAGCCTATCCAAAGAGAATATGATCTATCGATAGAAGGATGCTAGGCAAGTCCCTAATAACAGAAAATCGCAAGTGATTAACATTTTGAGTTTTCAACTATCGATCTGTCTAGTAGCTCTCAGTAGACGATCATTTATCGATCTACCAAGGCCGTGATCAGGCAACATCTCCGCTACAATCATATCCAGACCTAGTCGATCCATCCGATGGAGTGCACCATACAAATTTGCAGCCGCTTCATCAAAATCTTGATTCTCAGATAGCGACTCACAAATGGCCCCGTTAGGTATCTGCTTTTTATTTCCAAAAGTTAGTACTCCTATCTTTTGGTCTGAGAAACCGTTAATGAATTCATTGACATCAGGGACTAAAAATAGTCTAGTATTGGGGGCATAATGCCTAGATAGCATACCTGGAGCTGTCGGGTTCGAATCACTCTTATTTTTGAGGGCCACACGCCCCACTACCCTCGATATATCCTCCATCGAGATCGATCCGAGTCTGTATATCACTGGCTCAGCCTTATCGAATCCTACGATTGTAGATTCGATTCCATTATTACACTGCCCCCCATCGAGCACCATCGGAATCTGATCTTTAAAATATCCAGCAACATGTCCAGCACAAGTGGGACTTATACTCCCAAATGGATTTGCACTAGGTGCAGCAAGCGGAAATTCTAGATTAGACAAAAGGTCTAATGTTACAGGATGATTGGGAATCCTTACGCCTACAGTCTGCTTACCCGCCGTTATGAGGTCAGGAATAATAGATCTCTTATTTAAAATTAAAGTAAGAGAACCCGGCCAAAATGCCTCGGCAAGCTGCCGTGCTTTTTCTGGAAAATCAGAAACGTATTCATTCACTTTCGCTATCGAACTTGTATGCACAATAAGCGGATTGTAACGTGGCCGTCCTTTGACACGAAATATTTTAGATATTGCTTGTTCGCTAAATATATTTCCCGCTAATCCATAGACTGTTTCAGTGGGTATAGATACTACATCTTCGTTATTGAGAAGTTCAATAGCTTTAGCGACGTCTGTAGAAATTATGGACATTTGCTTCAATGAATTATTTAAACGATTGACTGCAAACTTACAGTCATTTTACCAATTCTACAATAACTTCATTCTTACGATTCAAGACCTCATACGGCGCATTATAACCTAGCACGTAAAACCGATTGGTATACTCCAAGCCCTCGGCATCTAGTGCCGCTATCAATAGCTCTTTATATTTTTGAATCTTTTTGTCATTGGACCATCCTCCGTAGCTAATCGCAGCAACAGTTTTGGCAGGTTCTTCTATAAACTCAATTTCTGATTGGTCAGGATTTGGAAGCGATTTCCTATCGAACTTTTTAGGCACCATAAACATCATCGTCATCGAATCCTCTATAGTCATCGCCACTGGAGAAGTCATAGCTATCCGCTCCTTTTTATCATTACCTCCAAAAATGTATCCCGCCAGTATTGAAAATCCTTTACTAGAACCTTTCTGATATTCGTTAGTCGATAGTTTCACAGATGTAAATAAACGTGCCTCATAGCTTCTGACTTCAAACGCATCATATACTTTTGTTACCGAATACGGATATGTTTCGATGTCTTTTTGGCTTTTCATAGCAAATATTTGAGATATTATGAAAAGTACAATTACAATTGATATTATGACTAAAAATATTTTCATTTTTGCTCTTTTATTGAATCCGTTTTCAAGAAAAATATAATGCCTGCATACGATCTATTGTCTTCAAAGCGAGTCAAAATAGGTCAGAAAGTAAAACTACATCTAAAGTGGGAAATTATGGCGACATGTACTAGAGAAGAAATATAAAATATTGAAGTGATTTGTACCGATTACTATTTCGTAATGCACTAATTTCTTTAGCTCATATCAATATGTATCAGCATTTACCAATGTATAATCGTATAATTCTAAAGCAGAATTGGTATTGATTGTATATTCTTAAATCACTTCATTAACCAGAAACTATAGGACGTAAAAAAGCCACACCAATTTAGCCGTCCATTGGTGTGGCCTTTTTTACTCTCCAATAGTACTTTATAATAATATACCGAATCTAACCGCTAGTCTTTTGTACAGCATATCAAACTCAGTTCTATCTCTGCCGTCCCAACGCGAAGTGTATGTCCAATCTGCCTGTTGGAATTTATATCCAATGTCAAACGTATACTTATACACGGAAGACCCAAAACTCAGCCCAATATTAGGATATATCATCCAACCACCATTGGCTTCTGAAATGCCATTCTCTTCATCTGCAAACCCTAAGCTGTAGCCCGCTTGTATATTAAAAACTAGTGAAGTATTCGCAGGAATGAGATAACTGGTAAAATCGACAAACAAAGGTATTGTCTTCTCTCCTGATCCATGAGCAAACTGATCGAATCCTACACCCACACCTAGTCCGACCCATCTATTGAGCCTGTATCCAGTTGTAAACGAAGCTCCATACCCATTGGACTCACCCAGACGCACTCCGTTATTACTCAGGATCATACCCGCACGCAGATAGTAGTAAAGGCCTCGTTCGCGAAAGATATAATTACGATTAAGATTCCGATTGTCATGTGTGAATGTTATCACCTTCCTGATCCTATCCTGCTTGAAAAATATTTGTTGTCCCCACGAAGTCATCACTTCTACTCCTTCTCCTTCTCTCCATTCGAGAATATCGACCTCTAATATCGAACCACTATTAAGATGGATTTTGGCATTAAATTCATGATTTCCATCAGTTGCCTCTTCTTGTGAATATCCAACACTACTTACTACTAAGCAAATGAATATACATATAATTTTATTCATATTTCATTCCTTTAAGAATACATTAATTAAGACTAAACCCGATCATAAGCTGATGAAGGCTAGTCTTCCCAAATCGGAATGAAACTCAACTCCTCTAGATTCTTAGGATCACTGCTGTCATACTGATATAGTCCACCATTGCCTACTACGATCATATGATCCGCTGTCAATGGTATGATATCATACGCATGAAATCCTCCGATATGAGATAACTTGTTGTCATCAATTGCTTTCGGATCGCTCTTATCGAATACTCTCAAGCCGTCTCGTCCGTCACAGATATATAGCTCATCATCTACCACTCCAAGACCATGAGGATTTGTCATTTCATAACTTTCGACCAAGATAGGTGTCCTAATATTCGAGATATCAATAACATCAAGTTGATTGGTAAATGATTCACATCGACTTCCATCTCGTAGTGTCACGTATGCTGTATTACCTTGCACAACCACTGGATCACAAGCCCGAGCATGGCGAAATACTGATACGTAAGCTGGTGTCGCTGGATCTACCCTATCGTAGATATGCATTCCATTTGTCCCCCCGATAAAAAGGTACTCATCGTAAGCAAATAGCGTTTCTATCGTGCCCCAGTCAACATTGACCACACTCGTAGCTTCAGGATCCATAAGGTTGTTAATGTTAAAACTATTAATTTCTCTATCATTAAGCACATAGAGATAATTATCAACGATAGAAAACCGAGCGAATGATCCTCCTTGCCCCGTGATATTATTGCTCACATTACTGTTGACGTTGAGCGTACCATCAAACTCAAATGCATTCGCTTCGGCGAAGATCTGACCTCCTCTCCAAAACCATGAATTATTGATATTCGGATCATCACATGCTAACTCTATCGTCCGCTCTGTCTCTTTGGTATAGACAAAATATCCTAAGTTATCATTCCATTGATATTTCTTGAAAACTTCCAGTTCTCTATCCTTTATTATTGGCGCCTTGACATCAGATATATCGATAGCCAGCAGATCTACATAACTATCCGCAAACAATACATTGTCTCTAATAGATACATCCAAATTTCCCGGAATACCTATAAAGCCATCATAAACAGGATTCTTAGGATCGGTATTATCATACAAGTGTATTCCCTCATATTTTTCATTTACGATCAGTGTATTCTCGTAATAGTAGATCTTACCAGGGTTTTCTAACTTTCTGGATTCAAAATGAAAAATTTCCTCCACACGAAACTCCTCAGGTTGCACATAGATGGGTTCGTACTCTACAAATGTACGGGTAGAATCGCAGCTATCTTCTAAACAAGATGACAGCATTAGTGTGCTCAATACTGCTAAGCAAGGGAGGATAAATATTCTAAGTTTCATAGTTCTTGTATTTATTTGTTTTCTAGTGTATATGGCGAATGTTTTGAAAGCGCTTTCGTCACCTCTCACATATCAAGACAGTATTCATCTTAAAAAGGGTTGGGTACACTACCAATAAAAAAAGGAATAATATTTCAAAAGTGAAATATTATTCCTTCAAGTGGTTCCAATAGTCCTCGACAATGAACCTTTTTTTGTAATAATTCTAGCCTATCGGTGGAAATGTCAATGTAGCACAAAGTAGACCACCAATTAGAATAGATGACAATGCCCAATACCCCCAGTGCACCATGGTATATTTCCATCCTCTCCTCTCAAATAATGCTATAACACCGATCATAGGCAACGCAATAAAAATCGAAAAAATCAATCCATGAACTGCACCATGGCTAAAAGTACGATGACGATCTCCGTACTTGCTCATGAACTCCTGGATATCACCTTGGATAGCACTACCCGCTTCTAGAGCTTCTGGCATTAGCAATCCGAAAACACTAGTCTGATGTATCGCAAATGAACTCATCATGAAAGAAAACATTACACAAAAGAAATATGATAGTCCAAAGATAACGGCCATATTGCCCTTCTTGAGATACTCTTCCGAAAAGTCGTTGATCTTCATCCAAGATTTACCGAATAGCGGTCCATACCATATGGATCCCAATAAAAATGGAATCAATGCGGCCACAAAAAACATGTAGAAATTAGTAGGCATAGTTAGTTAGTTTTGATTATAGAAGTTAGTGAATATTAATTCAACTAAATATACTAAAATTGCTAAACAATATGCTTTTCTTAATTAAAAAGGAGCCCCTCTAAGAACGTAGTCCAATATAAGGCATCATCTAAAATACGCTTGGTAGGCGCTGATTAATGCTGCATTATAAATAGCAACACCCTTATCATTGTAATGTGCAGAATCGAAATAATTAGAAGTTTCCAATTCTACAGGATTACCATTTATGTAGTAGAAATCAACATTTAGATAATCCCGAAACTTGCTTTTTATCTTTACAGCTGGTATTATCCTCACCTCTTTGTCAATCTTTCGATTTTCACCATCAATGAATCCCTGCTTCACGAATAGAGCTTTCCTCCTTTTCATTCCGGCAGCTTGCGGGTCGGTCGCATTTTCCTCCTCCAAGGACAAAAATCCACTCCCATTATGGCTTAATCTCTTTGGTATAGATTTATACAGCGATCTGCGTTCAAGCAATTGTGGCAAATACCCTATTTTAAATATCTTCCTAAAATATCCAAGTGTAAAATAGAACAACTGATCAATTTTATTTTCCCTTACTGCCCGAATTAAGACATTACTCAACACAGTAGTATTAATATAATAAACAACTTGAATGCTTTTTATTTTTTCATAATCCAAGGTACTAAATCTTTCACCTTCAAGAAATACATTAATCTTTCGTGTTCTAGGCAAAACATCCAAAAACTCATTCAATAATACTAGCTTTTCTTCTTGCAAGACACCAGGTGTCCCCATGTTATAGCCAGAAATTCCAAGTTCTTTGTTCAATCTTGGGATATCTATATGACGATAGGTCAGACTCGAACCAAAAAAATAAGTGTCGTAAGAATCAATATTTTTGACTACCTGATCATATTTTGCATTATAAATGGGCTGTTCCCAATACTTAGGCAGAAACCACCAATCTAATCCATGCGCAAAACCCAGATATAGCATCCCAATAATAACAAGCTTACGTACTATCCTTTGCATTCCTAACAGTTAAAACATAAAATATATATAACTAGAATTCTCATCCATAAATAATATTGATCCAACCAAAATCAGGTAAAAACATAATCTGTGAATTGATGGCTTAGCTTCTACGTATTCCATAATCGTCCTCTTTCCTAATCGAAAACTAAATATCTCGAAGAACACTATAAAAGTAATAAAGGACAGTTGCAAAAATTTGCTTTTATCAACCAATAAAAAATTGGGATCATAGGTCAACATTCTGGAGAAGAATACACCAACATTATCAACTTCTGGAATCTTAAAAAAAACAGCCGGAATCATAGCAACAATTATGAACAGCACTGTCGCCACAGCCCTATACCAGAGAGATTCTCTACTAATACGCAAAGCCTTTAGTTTCTTTGTCCTGTAGTCAAGGGTAAGTCTTTCAAAAATCAATAATAGTCCATTGATAATTCCCCAAAGTAAAAAATTCCACCTCAATCCATGCCACAAACCCGTCAAAGCAAAAGTAATCACTATGGCAACATACCACATTATTCTATTATTCTTCAATTTGATTATAGCGAAGAATACATAGTTTCGAAACCAGGTTGTAAGCGTAATGTGCCACTCCTGCCAAAACTGAGTGAAAGACTGAAGGTATATATGATTATAAAAATTCCGACTCAACCGTACACCAAACAATAAGGCCAAACCAATAGCAATATCACTATAGGATGAAAAATCATAAAATAATTGCAGCCAAAACAAGTACATAGAAACAAATAGGATAAAGCCCTGATACCCATTTTCTAGGATAAAAACATCAGCTATAAACAGCCCAATAGTATCGGCAACTACTAATTTTTTAAAAAATCCCCACCCTATTAAGATCAGGCCTGACTTTACTAATCGATACTCGAACCTATTATCAAAATTCAATTGTGGAATTAGATCCTTAGCACGTTCTATAGGGCCAGCGATCAGTTGCGGAAAAAATGATATGTAGAGTGCGAATTTCTGAAGTTTCGGTTCAGGTTTCAAATATCCTCTATAGATATCTACACAATAACTAATTGCCTGAAAAGTGAAAAAGGATAAACCGAGTGGGATAATCACGTTCTCTAGAAGTGGATCATCGATACTAATTCCTGTATTGATTCCAATAAAATTCTCAGCTGTGGTTGATATGATCTTATAGTACAATAGAACTCCACAATTACACAGCAAACTCAACGTTAACCAAAAGCCCTTAGTTGCACCAAGGTACCTACCCTTGATTGCCTTACCAAAATAATAATTCAACAATGTGCTACACATCAACAACGGCACAAATCCAATATTGTCAATCGCATAAAAAGCATAACTAGCAAGAAGCATCAACATCCAACGCATCTTATTAGGCACGGCATAGTAGAGTATGACTACCAAAGCTGCAAATAGCAAAAAGGAGAGAGAAGTAAATATCATTACTACTTATTTAGCCATAAAGAGGAGAATGACTTTAATACATTGATGCTATGCATTGTGTGGCCCTTGGTTGACAAACTAAGAGTTTCCTCCTTTAGTAAGAAGTTCTTTAATGTATAATAAATCTCCATCCTGGCGATCCTGGCACCAAAGCAATAATGTGTACCTTGCCCAAATGAAACGTGAAGATTCGGTTTTCGATCAATTTTCAAGACATCAGGATCCTCAAAAACATCCTCATCTCTATTCGCTGATCCTAAACACACCGTAACCATTTGCTTCGCTTTGAGTTCCACACCATTGATGGTATAGTCATTCGCCATTGACCTCGAAACAAATTGTAACGGAGTATCAAATCTCAACAGCTCCTCCACAGCACTATTCAATAAACTAGGTGCTTTCCGTAGTTTATTGAGCTGATCGTCGTTATCCAACAGATGATAAATACTATTTCCAATGGCACCACTTGAAGTCTCCATAGATGTAAAAACTAAAAGAAAGATCCATGATTCTATAATCTTAATAGCCTCATCATCATTTTCAATGGGATCTCTATTCATCATAATATTGGCAATAAAGTAACCTGACTGATATTGATTGTTTTCTATAATCGCGTGCACAAATGACTTCAATTCCGTAGCTGATTGCTCTAAAATTTCAAAATCAGATGTCCCCACGTACATACCTGCGATCTTGAATAATCTCTGCCCCCAATCTTTGAGTCGCTCTTGATGATCAATAGAAATTCCAAATATTCTACAGATAACTCGTACAGATAAGGGTATCGAAAACTGCACAATAAAATCTAGACTGTTGGCTGATGCCAATTCCATCTGCAGCCCTTTAGTCTCCTGATCTATAATGGATGCAATTTCAATTCCCTTCAAGCCTTTCATGCCGATAGCTCTGAGGTCCTTATGAGACTGCCCATCATGCTGAAAAAGAATATTTTTTATCAAGCCTCTAAATGTGCTAATATCCACATCCAATTCAGGTGGATG
This sequence comes from Herpochondria borealis, assembly GCA_032274145.1. Lineage (NCBI taxonomy): Eukaryota > Rhodophyta > Florideophyceae > Ceramiales > Ceramiaceae > Herpochondria > Herpochondria borealis. The sequence goes on along the minus strand of JAVCKV010216669.1, from coordinate 3,980 downwards.
AATAGCCGAAGAAAAGTCATCGCTATTCTTCAGTACCTCCACAACAGATTGATAATCCAATATATAAGTAAACGGAAAATGTTTTAGTATCGGAGTTGCAGCACGATGATACTTGTAGTGCGGATAGGGATTCCGCTTAACTTCCTTTCTAAATGGTTGCCACCTCATATCTTCAGCAATCATCTGCAAGAAATTTTATAAATTCTGCTATCGTTGGAAATTCATATAGAACTGACGGGTCTATTGACATATTTAACTTCTCCTCCAATTGTGATACAACTTCTACCGCTCCAATAGAATCTAATCCTAGATCAAATACCGATACATCCAAAGGAAAATCATCGTAAGGGATATCCAAATTTCTATTGACAACTTCAACCGTAATTTCTTCAATTTTTTTAATATTACTTTCCATCTACTATCAAGTTTTTATCTTTACCTACTACAAACCCTAAACTAATCGACTTTGAAATTCGCCAGATAAAAACCTAGCCTTGTTTTTACCTCTCATGATTTTGCCACTTGTAGTTCGTGCTAACTGAGAAGGTGCAACCAAAAATATTTGGTTTGGAATAATCCCGTAATCTTTAGAAATTTTTGCCGCTATCCCACGTGTAACATGTGACACATCAATTGCTTTTATCCGATCTCTTCTGACTTCTTGTATCACCACTAGCTCTTCTCTATTATCGATTTCTACAGCAAAAGCAACTGTCCCTCCTTTAACTAGATTTTCCTCAGATTTTGCTGCACTGTATTCTATGTCCTCCGGATAATAATTTTGACCTCGAATAATTATCAAATCCTTGATCCTACTCGTGACATACAATATTCCATCTTTGACAAAACCAAGATCTCCTGTTCTGAACCACTTCCCACTCCCGTTCAGCTGAGAAAACACGTCCTCGTCAGGAATATTAAGATATCCTGAAAACAGACTGGGGCCAGAGCACCAAATTTCTCCTTCTTGTAATTCAGGCACTTCCTGCCGACCGTCTTTATCCACAATAACGTACTGATTTTTCTCTCTCACTATCCCACATCCCACTACAGTTTTAGTCTGGCTTGCTAGAGTAATATTATCCGAACCACGATCTGCCACGGCAATCTCTGTTGTGGTGTAGCCCTCTTGATAGCAGCTACCAGTTATCATAAGTGTAAATTCGGCCATGCCATAACAAGGATAAAACGATCGCTGATCAAAACCAATTTTACTGAATTTAGATTGAAAATCAATCAGAGTTTCCACTCTAATAAATTCCGCACCCGTGTAAGCTAACTTCCATGAACTAAGATCCAAGTCTAGATCTTCAAAATCAGAAATCCGCTCTACACAATAATCGAAACCAAAATTTGGGCCACCAGAATGAGTAATCTTGTAGTCACTTATGGCCTGCAACCACCTAATCGGTTTCTGGACAAAATCTTGCGGCGATATGAAATAATTATGAAAATTAGAATAGATGGGCTGTATTACATCCCCAATAAATCCCATATCATGGAAGAATGGAAGCCACGTGAATTTTCGAGTAGCATCATCAAACTGAAACCCCCTCTTGATTACTTCTGAATTATTGATGATATTGCGATGAGTTATTTTCACACCTTTGGGGCTACTTGTAGAACCTGATGTGTACTGAATTACTGCCGTATCGTCAAGCCCAATATTACTTATTTCTAATTCAACATCATTCTCCCGCAAATTGTCAATATCAAACCACTGTATCCCAGATAAATATGAGTTGCTATTGATAAAAGATCGATATGCATCTTCCTTTGCAATAATCAAGTCAGGAGTGCAATCATCCACCATGGATTTGATTCTTAAATCTTCTTTATTCTTTTTCGGAGGATATGCTGGGACAACCACATTTCCTGACAACAACGTTCCATAAATCGCATATATATAGTCAAGTCCTTGAGGAAGCAAAAGCATGATTTTTTTCTGACCTACAATATCTGATGCACCCCAATTCGACTGGATAGCACCCGCTATCCAAGTGCTGCGCTCAAATAGATCTCCGTATGAAATAGAGTACTCCTCGTTATCTCGATAGTTAATTTGGGTAAATACTTCCCTGCTCGAAAACTTGTTGTTTCTATCGCGCAATATATCCACGATAGTTCTATTATGCATATTCATAATACCGGAGTAGTGTTTTTTTTAGATTTATTACTTGCTGTAAATTTACAAAACATAAACTTTTTTTAAGTCCAGTACAAATATTATGTGACAAAAACTCTCGTCGTCGTCTCAACTTTATAATTAACTAACAAATAATCATCAAAAAAATGGACTTAAGTAAAATTAATCTCGACGCACTTTGGAATACAGTATTGGCATGGTCACCAAAAATCGTAGCTGGTATTCTCGTACTGATCATCGGATTTTGGATTGTAAACATCATTGCAAAAATGATCGGAAAATCCCTTGAAAAATCAGGAATAGACAAAGATCTTACCCCTTTTCTCAAGTCATTGGTATCTGTTATTCTAAAAATACTAGTTGTAATAACTGCGGCTGGAGTAGTAGGAATAGAAATTACGGCTTTCGCGGCATTGCTTGCTGGTGCAGGTCTTGCAATAGGAGCAGCATTGTCAGGAACACTTGGACACTTTGCTTCTGGTGTTATGATTTTGATATTCAAGCCATATCAAGTAGGTGATCTTGTTGATATCCAAAGTACAGTAGGACATGTAGATGAGATCCAAGTATTCAATACAATCATCACATCTCTAGATGGTAAAAAAGTAATCATTCCTAACGGTATAGCGACAAGTGGTATAATGACAAATCTTACTGCAAATGGAAAATTGAGAGTAGATCTGAATGTTGCAATGCCATATGAAGAAGATTTTGACAAAGTGAAAAAAATAATCAGAGGAGCTCTAGATAAAGTGCCGCAAAGATTAAAAGATGAGCCAACAATCGAGATAGAAAAATTCGATGAGAATAATGTACTACTAGCGGTAAGACCATATGCAACTGATGCAACTTACTGGGACGTATATTTCAACTCTTACAAAGAAATAAAGAAAGCTTTTGGCGAAGCTGGAATCGAAGTAGCATATCCTACTCGAAAGATAAAAAATATCTAAAACCAATTTGAATTCAATATGACGACTCCCTAGGGACGTTGTCCAGTAAATTTGGATTAGAAATTTTTGTAGTGGCAAGCATTAACTCATATGGTTAATGTTTGCCATTTTTTATGTCCTGCATTATCTCGCTATTGTAAACTTTTGCAAGCACTTTCCTCCACTCTCAACCGCCAAGTGTCATCCATCTACCAGCCCAACACATAGGCAAATACCAATGGAGCGACAATTGTGGCGTCACTTTCTATGATAAACTTTGGAGTATCTACCTGCAGTTTCCCCCAAGTGATCTTCTCATTTGGCACTGCCCCTGAATACGAACCGTAGCTGGTCGTACTATCACTGATCTGACAAAAATAGGACCACATCGGCACAGTATCTAGCTGCAAATCTTGGTGCAACATAGGTACTACACAAATCGGAAAATCACCCGCAATACCTCCACCAATCTGAAAGAACCCCACGCCATTGTCACCTCCATTGTCTTGGTACCATTGAGAGAGAAACATCATATACTCAATTCCACTCTTCATTGTTGAAGGTTTCATATCTTCTTGGATACAGTATGATGCAAAGAAATTGCCACATGTACTATCTTCCCATCCCGGAACTATTATTGGAATATTGTTTTTAGCAGCGGCAAGTAACCAACTGTTCTTAGGATCTATTTGATAACGAACTTCATGAATGTTTTTATGATAGAACATTACATGTGATTTCAAAAAATAGAATTATTCAATATTTTAGCAATCAAACTGGTTATTGTGAAGATCAAACTGAAAGTTTTAAATTTAACATGATCTATGAGTAATATGTAACTGATGATAATAATATAGTTTTATTCGATGATTGTCGCCGAGTTGTAGATCGTATTAAATTAG
>JAVCKV010216558.1:0-16311 GCA_032274145.1 Herpochondria borealis | reverse complement strand
GGTAGATGAGCAGATGCACGAGGAAGAGGGCCGCGGCGGAGAGCGAGGCGAGCAGCGGTGAGGGGCGGTGCTTCGCGGCGGGAGTCAGGACATGCATCGGGGGATGTTCGAGGAGGAGGAGGAGGAGGAGGGGACGGGAGGGGTAGAAAGAGTAGCGACGCCGGTGGAGTGACGGTGGGTCGGAAGGGTCGCTTTGGAGCGGACGGGCGATGACGTGCGACGAGTGTGCGGCGCGCGGTGCGACGCGCGGTGCGACGTGCGGCGCGACGCGCGATGACGGCGCAGTGGACTTGACAAAACATTTTGGCATTTTGGAATTTTCCGTGCTGTAACATATGGGCATTCATATATGAGGACGCCGGACTTACAACGTCACAACCGCTGTTCTGTATTATCAAAATGTTATCATGTTGATAGTGTGCTGTACGGTGGTTGCCCGCATCAAGAATCAAGTAAACGGTTGTCACATCAAATCTTACCTCCCGCTGCGGCGCGGCCGGACCCGGTAGTGGTACCGCTCAATTTCTGCGGAGAATCATTGCCGAGAATAAAGGCACGTTTGCATAACCTTTTAGCAGCCTTTTAGCTCTGCGTTGCGCCCGCCTGCAACGCTGCGCTTTCAGTCGACCGGACCACGCTCTCTCTCCATCAAAGTCACCGTCTCATAAGTTACCGAACTATGTGACCAACCGCTCACGCAGCCGCTACGCCGCTTAACGACGTTGCCATCTTCTTCGGCCGTGTTCCAGCTTTTCACTTTCGTGAGTCGCGTGTGAACACGCACGCACGCAGTCCCTCCCTCGCTCTCTCCTTGCAATCACTTGCTGTTTATGCAGCGTGCTTCATTTCTTAACCCCACCCCCACCCGTGCTTTTAACCCCTGTCTCTTCATAAATCTTTAAGCACCGCCCACTTTGCTAAAATCTTCCAGTCTCTCTGTCTCCTCAACACTCGTTAATCCCTTCACAACCCTCCGCCGCTCTGCCGCACCACTATACACTTCCTGCACATCCTTCACAACTAACCAATAATCCTTTATACGAACAGTACAATCACTGCACATAATCCCTTGACGCCCGTATCTCCCCGTCAACAGCAACCCGGTTTACCTTGCAGGAAAATCCTTCCGACCCCCTTATTGCGCGCTAACATGACATCCCTTATTACTCCGTTTCTGGCAAAACTCCATCTATCCTATTCTCGTCCCGCAACATCACACGCCATCATTTAATGATTCTAATTACCGCCTTTAATAAAATCCTCAAATCCTCACGTTCTCAATCATCCTCTGTGCTCCTTTCGACCCTGTATTTGCGGATGAAGCCTTGAGAAAAATCGTTACTGCTACCCCTTCCGTTTACGTTCAATCCCTCAACAACAAAAACAACAACCAATTCATTCATTTCCCTATACCCGGGCCGTGCTTGCGCCCTTCCCACCTACCCAGTACCTACATTTCAGATCCAATACACTGCCTGGCAACCAAATTTAGACTCCTTTCCAAGCGCATTGGCAATACGCATTATACGCATGACTATTCACATCCAACATGATCATGTTTGACCATCGACATACATGTACCTGGTCACTGTGAACGGGTACACCGCATCTTTTCATGCAGTATAGAGCGAATGAGCCTTTTTCTATCTGCAACACTGCTCGATTACGACCAAAAATGATTTTAATACACCGCGCTCATCACAATCTGTCGCCGGTTTCTTTTTTCTGCCTCCTCTCCGTCTGTATCCTTTCCTATTTCAATCTTACCACTGTCTCATCGACCGTTGGTATCGGTATCAGTACACTATCACTCACAATGGCTGTGCCCTGATTTTTTATGTCGAACGCTTGTACTTCCCCATGTTTTTTTTTATGTTTTTAATGAATCTATGCATTACTTTAATCTTGCTCAAGCACGGTTACCATAAATGCTGGTAAAATTGTAGGTATAATTGTAGTACCGGAGCCGCCCTTTATGATTAAGAAACTGGAATGAATCTAATTTCTTTGCTTTACCCATGGACCCAAATTGCACTATCGATCGCGTATTTTGTTTAAGTATTGATTTAATACAAAATCAAATTAAACGACACCATCCCATACAATTATCCTTTTACAATCACAAAAGTTAATTAAATTCAACAATTTAATAGATAACACAACTCTGTTATAGCAAAGTATAAAATCATATTACTAGAACTTTTTATTTCATCACCCACAGCTGGGGAACAAGCATTATAATAAAAATTATGTACTAATTATTTCATATATATGAATGTGTTTCTGCTATCTGTCTCCATCAGGTATGTTCACAAGGATTTGAAGTGATTAACAGAGATTTCTACTGAAAACGATTCCAATAAATTTCTTAAAAAACGCGTTAGTCCTTACGAATGCTTAGCCTTGCTAAAGTTGACATACTCGAAACTGATAAATATGGGAATTCGCCAATTTCAGCGAAATCAACCATATCATAGGATTTCGCAAATACCATATAGAATTCATTTAATGAACTGTAAAAAACATTTAATAAAATTCAATATATTAATTAAAATAGAGTCATACCCAGAGGTTCTACTCAAACTATTACAATGTGTTTACAATAATACTATTATTACTTCAATAAGAACCATACCGTTTCAATTTGAAAACTTGAATTATTTTCAATACATACTGAATTATTTTGAATCCTTTAAATACCCTTTTGAAATGTTTATTCCAATTTTCAAATTATTTAAAATATGTTACTACAAACCCTTTTTGAAATATTTCCACCGGTGGTCGGTATTATGATCTCTCTCCTGTCTCGGAATTCTAAGTAGTTTCTTGGAATAAGCAGTACTAGTTGGCCTCTACGAAACATATGCTCCTTTAAAATTGCATTTCATACCTGGCGCAAGGCTGATGGTTTTCTGGTCTTTAATTATACAGGTTGGTTTCCACAAGTAGAGCAGCACAGTTCCTTAAATGCTGCAGGATGATATTCGGACTGAACCACTGATCATTGTATCACTTACACTAACGAAGTCTTGTACCGTTCGTAAATGTTCAGTATCCTAAACATCAGTTTCTACTGCTATTTTAATTTTTAGTTGGTAGTTCGGATCTAGGATAGGTGGGTAGATAAAATGGTTAATATTGGATGAGCAGAAAGCAGAGCATGATGAATAGGTTTGGTATCGGTTTAGACTATCGTCAACGGATGAGAAGGGAAAGGACGGGACAGTTGTTCACTCAGATGCTCGATGATGAGCGAGGCAGAGGCTCACCAGGTTCGGGCGCCGCTTTTATAGTCTAGACTGGAGCACCGACCAGCTAGCCAGGTGCGTTCACTGTAGAGAAGTACTAAGTGAAAACAAACGGAAATCTACAAAGTACTGTAATTGAGAGGCCGACGTTGTCCGGGACGACGGTTGTGGTTAAATCCAGACCATCGATGGATTGTCGAGGCGATTTGGGAATCAATCCAGACGTCCGTGCCACTCGAGGCCAAGCTAGACCGATAGTGATGGACCTCCAGCGGGTACGTAACTAATTTAATGGGACGCCTTTCACTTCCGATTCAACATAGGGATTTAAAACTTCACACAGACCTCCCAATTATAGTCTGATTGCCTTATTGGATCCCAACCATATGTCCAAGTTGTAATCGTGCACGTAGGGATAGCATCCCTACGTAGACGATTACATACTTTCCTCAAAATTCCCTGAAGGTGGCTCTCAAATGGAGAGTGTGCATGAATAAATAACCAAACACCGCTCAGTAGTCCATTGTACATACTATTAGTACATACACGTATTGATGGCCACATTTATTGTCCCCTTGATCTCTAGGACTAAACAATCACAATTTAATTTAATTTGTTTTGAAATGAAAAGAAATTAATATTATTGTCTCATGTTGTGACTCAATAGTAATGGTAACTGTTCATGTAATGAACAGTTACCCTTACTATTTAAAATTTTGAAAAAAAACAAATCTGTATCCCCTTAAGCGTAATGGATGATGGCAGATGTTTTTAGAGTACATCTTGAAGATCCGACTGAACGTGATTGGGGACGAACGCGGATGGGAATGAATTTCGTCAAAATAAAGCCTTGGCTGGTACTTGAAGATCGTTGTTCAATACTAGGAACTGAAATAGAACAACTTGTCGGTGTATAAGGGATAAGGGCCACTTTATTTCCAAAAGTCAAAAAATAAATGTAAGGGCAAAGAACAGGCGAGATAATCGTTGATCTGTACTCAGAAATTATATCTTAACAGAGGCCATTTATTGGTGACTTTCACGTGAATTGTTTTAGATCATTTTTCGAAATATTAAGTTAGATATATAAATCGTTGAATAATATATATACATTATTGTCCTGTATTTAACGTAGGATTCCATAAACACCCATAGTTCATTATAGTATTATTTTAATATCATTATAACAAGAAGAGAAAATAACACTAACCCCAGTTTAATATTGTTATATTCGCGATAATGTGTGAAGTTTTCTAAAAATTACCCAAAATTTTGAAGAGTACTACACTGCAGAACATCCATTCAATTCAGTTCTTCTGGTTGTAGGCATTTCTTATATAGATTTCATATTTTTTTCTCGTGTATACCATGGTGCTGTCTACTAATTACATAGAATACTATGAACTAAAAGGATTTTGGATAATTGCTTTCTTTTTCTTCATGGCATATCATATATTTTAAATAGCTCTGTAATGATTTATATTTCCAAATCACCTGAACTTTACATTCTAAGACTTGAATCGGCAGAACAATTGTGATATAGAATTATTGTAGCCATCTGTAAAATAACAAGGGCGAGATCAATCACTGTAAGCATATTTTGATCAATTAATCTATAGGATTGATTTGAATTATCTCTTGCGTTGTTATACATCAATTCTGTTTGAACCTGCTTCCTATTGATAAAACAGATTGGTGCGAATTTCTGCTAAACTGGATGCCACAGTGGCACAATTTCCCTTCTTTACCTTCATCGTCGATGTTTGTTACCAGGCCGTTATTCAGGATATCTGACCTTATCCATTCAAGAATGTTTAAAAGGTACCACTCGAGCAAGAGGCATTCATTTTATTTTAGAATTTTAGTAGACTCACCATAATTTTTTTGATTAGGAAAAAAATATGTTAAGCAAGAAGCTAGTCCCGGTAAAGTTTTAAAGGCTTTGCTAAATCCTGAGAACAAACGCGATCCTAATCCTACATCTACTATTAATATTATTCAAGATGACAATGGTCCTTTAAAGCATAGAAAAAGGTGTTTTATTTTAATCTAATGTGATCAATTCAATGCCTCTTAATGTAAAGTTCACTTCAACAGAATGTATAATAAAATAAATAAAATTTGGGTGTTTCGATAAATTTAAATTGATATATTTTCAAGTATTGTATTAATTTTACCTAAGAAGAAATCCTTAACGAATTAAACTAAAGATAATCAAATAAACCACAAAAAGTCTGTGTTAATTGAAATTATGTCTCTGTGTTAAAGAAAGTTTTCTAATTCAAAATGTATAATTATGATCAATTGTATCTTTCAATAATGTATAAAATAATTTGAAATTTCTTTTGGCCAAAAGATTTCATATTAGAATTGAAAATTCATTGTATTAGAAAATATTGAAATATGAATCTAAAATCGACGTTCCACATATTATATATAATTGAGTTTGTGAATTTGCACTAAAATTCAATGAAATATCAATACATTGAAATGTCGTTCTACATCTGTTGAATATTCATGATTACTTCAAGTGAATGTTGCTGTTTGAATTCTTAACATTTAGCTTATCACGAAATGTATCATTTTGAATTTTTTTGAATTCTTTTTCAATTTTTTGTGAGCTTGAAAACTAATCACGAATTTATGTGCTTTATAGATTTTAACTGGAAAAAATACATTTTTTTTCATTCCTTTATTTTTTTCTTTTTTATATCGCTCCATGTTCGGTTATAAAATATCTTTTTTCACATTTTTATTTCACACGATGTTGACAGTCAAAATAGTTTAAGCGCTTTTACTTGAATTTTCATCAAGGTTTACATTACGTACAGGTACCTTTATTGAAACAGCTTACATTTAGCAATTCAATGTAGCGCATCATGGCTCCTTTTTTATGTTCAAGAGCAATTTGAATTATTTTTAACACCGATTCGTATGTAATTATGAGTAGCATTCTCACATTTTGATTCTAGATTTAAACCGTCAGTGATTCTCTCATTGAGCATCTAAACGTTAAAGAGAAATCCTTTCAATCTAAAAATATTATTATGGCATTGTTCTAGAAACCAAGCACAGCGCAATTCAGCAAGTTTATTCGTAAAGTTCAATATTCTGATAACGTGTCTATAAAATAGTATAAAAGACAGCTAAACTGAAAGATAAAGTGGCTGTGAGATTTTAGAAGTAAATTAATTTTTTTCCTTTTTCAATGTATTCGTTACATTATTGCCAGATGTTTTTATTTCAATGTACATGATTAAAAGGTTTGAATTGAGAAAATAATCGTACCAAGTTAAAAAAAGTACACTTTGTAGGACTTGCAGAATTTTTGAACTTGGAAAGCAGTTTTAAGTTATTTAAAAATAATGGAAGATTCAATAATCGTTCGAATGATGGGATAAGTTTTTTGTTCCCTTAAAATCAGGTAAAAATATAACTGAAAGAATAATTTAGATACACAAACAAAATGTTAGCTAATAGTGTCGTCTTTTTTCATATTATTTTTCTTATTTCATTAAAAATATAAAAGAGTATAAATTTCATTTCAATTAGTATATCTTTGATTATTAAAAAAACAACGCAAAAAATAATTGTTTGCTTCAAATCTTTTTTTCTTGGATTTATACTTATTTCAAAAAAAATAAGAGATTAAACAATGTTTCAAATAAGATATCTTTGATGCTGTAAAAACCCGCATGAAAATTTAGCTTCAGTCAATTCTGATTCATTTGGATTGATTTTAATTTCTTTTAATGTGCAATTTCAGATTTTAAACTTTTGAATTTCTACACTTAAATTTATAAAACTTTGATTTAGTAAATTGTAAATCGTTAATTTATATCTTATTACTTGAAATATGTATAATCGTTACATTTATATAACCCTGTTATTACAGTTTAAATATTTTAATTTTTAAAACTTTCCAATCGCAAAATAACTGCTCTCGTTTTCTTGTAGTATCTTCATTTTAATCATATTTTTCAGTTTAAACTTAATGCATTTAAACATATTTTCAATTACGAAACAAGTTAGTTCCTTTTGGATTCTTTCCAATTTTTACATTCTAAATGAACAGTAGAGAAAAACAGAAAAATTATGTACTTGTTGTTTTTATTTTATTTTATTTGTATTTTTCAAAATAGAAGAGTTGTTTACATTCTTTTTTCTGATAAAAATATTGACAATTTAAATATTTAATAATATTTAAAATAGTAGAATAAAGATGATGTTGTTTTGAGAAAAATGGGTACATGTTTTACTTACGCAAAATAATTTAATTTTAAAGATATTTTATTTTGCATTTTTCCTGTTAATTTTTGTTTGATATTTTCAAAATTTTCATTCTATTTTCTTCTTTACTTATTTGGTTTCGATCATTTTTTTTTCTATTTTTTGTTTAAATCTTTTTAATTTCGATATTTTCTTTCATGTTTACTGTTTACTTTATTTTAATTTCTGTGTAAAGTTGTGAGGGTTGGAATTCAGGCTCTTAGAAATACTTTAAAATTCACTCATTGTTTCTTTTTTTATTTCACGAGGATTTTTGACTCTCAATTTATTTTTTTATTTCGGTATTTTGCTTGCTCGTGGAATTTTTCAGATATTTCGGTTTTATACTTTTATTTTTGTTGTATTTAAATAGTAAGCGATGTTATTCTCATTTTGTATTTTGAATGATTTTGTGCCTCTTCGCTTTTCAAGTTTAATTTTTTTAATTTGATTTAGTTGGATTGTAGCATTGGTAAATAGTTCATTATACTTTGAAGCCTTAATATGTGACAAAATAGTATTGTGCAATTTTTAAAAACGGGAATAGTTACAAGAATCAAACAATATGATTTGGCTCTACTGTACAAGAGGGCGAAGATATTGCTATTCGTTAAAAAAATGACAGTGTTGTATAAACTAAGAAAAGAATTTGTAAGAAAGATCATCTGATGATGTGGATGAATTATAACCATTAAAAAATCTATGCGTAACATGCCGAATTGTAGGGGGTGGAGCGAAGAAATTTGCTCCTCAAGCGACATGGCCGATCCATCAAGACGAAACGTACAACTTGCAAAAGACAAACACAAATGGTGATGAAAGTTTGAATATTGTACAAGTATGTACTGCAGATGAAGAGAGCAGCTAGAACTTTGGTCTAACGCTATACAGTGTACCCTACCCCGAACCATAAAGGAGATATTGAGGAAGTTTGTATGATACATGAACAAATGTTAAGTGACTCAACTTACTGTGCCATGATTGACTGACTGCCGTACCGGTGTGTATCCTGTACCTGTAGATTTCTGGAGTTGCTTTAGAATAGTTGCATGAGTTAGGACGAAAGGTGATCAAGATGCAGTACATTTATTTTCAATCAAAAAAGTACTCGCAAAAAAACGACACAATTTTCTTTCTAGAATAGTCACCCCTGAAGAAAAATGCTTCAAAATTATTTTAAATCAGATTTTCCCTTCATCGCACCTCATGAGACCTCAACATGATCTCAAAATTAGGTGACTTTTTTTTTTTAGGAATATGTCCTGCATATTGAATTAAATTAGTAACTTTTCCGATTATTAGATTTTAAAAACATTCTGCCGCTTTAGGTCACAGTTTGTTAGAGTACGGGAATATATGAGTGTGTGTATGTACAACAGCACATGCTATGTCAACGCGTAATTTTACATGCCTTACTGTACAGGTAATGTATCATTACACTACCCTTCGTACAGTATGTCTGAATCAATATTGGGCTATAAATACCTGGGATCCGCGCCGCTATGATAGTGCTTTTAAGTTCTTGGGGGGTCCAATGCACACTTTCATTCACAACATATTTTGTGTTTTTGTGAATGATGTGCAAAGTTTGGCAGATATCCTTTACCCCATGACTTTTGCACAGGACTGCATTTTACATACGTAAGAGCATCTCCACCGCCGCGCACCTATTCACTACACCTATTCACTATTTTTATAGTAAAATTGTCGCAATGTGATTGGCTCGCATATTTTACATTTCAAATTGGTGTCGGATCAAATTTGTTAGCCCAATCTTCCCGCGCCTGGGAACTTGATCATCAACGATGGACGGCATCATACTACACGATGCTCTACACGGCGACTGCGAAGAAGTTATATCAGATCTTTTCAACGATTGCGACGACTTACTCGACGCCAACGACAAAAGGCGACACGGTGGTTACATGCCCGGAAAAGCAGAGAAAATAAACAAGAAAAGAGCTGCCGGACAGGCTCAACAAGTCAAAGACTACTTCCCCTCGGAGCCAGTGTATGGAGACGAGAAATTCAACACCCGCTCCTGCGTTATAAGGAAAAAAACTCAGAGTTCTTGATGCAGTAATCAAAGCAGACCTCTACTTTGTTCAAAAAGCATTCGGTAAATAACGAGGGAGTCAATCCGCTTGATGATTATAGAGCGGCTATGCGCACAGGGCTGTCAAAAAAACATTTATGATATAAGAGAACATACACCTGCAAACTTTCGAGATAAAAATCAACTCTTCAGCCCAAATAATTCCACTACTTACAGCTTATCAGAAATCTGATAGGGGGGCCTGATGAAAAATGCTGAAAAGTGGCCTGTTGTTGAAACACCTGAAAGCTAAACTGGAGAAAACAAAATCAGTGCCAGCCCAGATCGTATCCTATTAGTGCGCCTTCTTCGAAACTTCACGTTAAATTCCGATCATCCCTTCCAAAACACAGAGCGCTTCTACTGCTCTTACAAAATCCCAAGCTTACACTAAATGTGTGACCGCTGCCAGAAAACCCACAGCGGAAATCTCTCTTTTTCTTCCGGAATTCATGCTAGCTTCTCAGCAGAAAAATACTACGCCCGCCTTAAGGACAAAAAACCTCTACTTGCAGCTTCCGTGTGAAGTCGCAAAAATGTATCGATGAAAAAGACCTCATATTGATCAGATAAGTTGTAGCTGCAAAGGCCCATGTAGCTGGGTTTGGGGAAACAAGAAGGCTTTTTGAGCAAACAGCTGTAAGCACCAACAAAAAATAGCGGGTAAGCGACAAGCTGATATAAAATTATGTACAAGAAAGGTAAAAGAGTCTGCAATATTTGCATGTGCGAGGAATATGCTGAACCTAGCGCGCATCGGGAGTCGTTGGGGAGGTTGGAAAAATAGAGGAGTTGCTAAGAACAATGCGCGAGACACAAGATTGAAAGGAAGAGAGATGCGACGCGAAAACGGCTGCCCGGAAATAAAAAGAGGCAGAATAGTATCATGTATGTCGAGAGATTTTGATTTCCATGAAGCGTGCGGTGGATAGAAATTAACTGGAGCCGTCCCAATGAAAAAGATCGAAGTCGGAGCAAGTTGGTGGTGGTTCTGGAAGCAGTGATATTGAGCGGTTCGGTAAGTTCTTACATGATGCTGAAATGGCCCGTATTGAACTCGGCAGTGAGCGGGTGAAATGAAAAATTAGAGGCACGAACTAATCTGTGAGGAGCACAGCAAATAATGCGAACACAACGCAGAAATTTAAATCAAAAATAGGAAGCTCCTGATTGAAAAGTCCTGGTCAAGAAGTATGTTTTACCGCACGCCGCTACATTTTTACTACGTAACATTTACGTCTCGGCATCATGAAAAGGCTTAGCCTCCCGGCGAGGCTGCGGACGTGTCCGCATGAAAGCTCGTCTCTCAAAATTCCAAGGACTTTGTCCTCTCTCTTCTTGATTAGCCCGAGGAGCGAGGTGGTTGTTCAATTTCTGGCCTTTACTTTATTGTTTCTCATACCAGATTCTCCCAGCTTAGTACTCATCGAGAGATGGCGGACTGCAGAGGAAGTAAAAATCTATCGGGTTCTGATAGAGGCAGTTCCTTACGTTGTTTAGGAACATTGTTAGTACTTGCAATGACCCGACAGGTCCCGGCAGAACCTTCATCTTCCCCTTCAGGTCAAGCATCGGGAAGTATGATTGACCTCCTTTGAAAACCACTCAACCATGATCCGTCCCGCTGAAATCGCCTTGTTACACGCGCGCTGCTCGCTAGTAAGATTGCTACCCTGATGTGATGGGCGAAGCCCATTGTCCACTATAAGCGACCGTTTTTATGGTGTAATTCAAGGGCCCTGTACAGTGTAAGCATCAAAAAGCCAGCACCCCGCAGAGGGGGTACTGGGCTCTTTTTCCGCCGGGAGTCGAACTGGCGACCCTTACCTTTCGGCGGGCATGATTATCCACTCCACCACCACCGATAAACTGACCCCACAGTTTATTACACCTGATAAGTATCTTCCAGGTACCACCGTCGATTGTACCCTGAGTCTCTGTAGATACAGTAACGATTCCCACTCATCTCTATCGAATCATCCAGCGCGTCGTCGATACCTCTCCTAGCCTACAACGTCCATTCATGAATCCTTCCCTCAATAGGACCATGCTCATGGAGAATGAGGCCATCCAGGGCGCTTACCACTTTTTAGTTAAAGGAGTGCTTGCGTTTATGCCCATTTTACGCCACCAGTTGCTCCAGATGCCAACCAATCTGGCGGTTTATTGTAAGAACTGTCCGTCACTAAACCCAACGCACTTTATCAGAGCACCAGTCTTGAGATGTACCGCTGTCGCGTATGCTTGTGCTCGTCTTTTTAGAAACTCCGTGTAGAGCACCTCACTAACAAGGGCGCCACAAACTCGTAACAAATTCTCAACACCCTCCCAGAATATCTCGGATAGATGGGGAACATGCTTCCAAATTAGTATTTCCATGTCCGCCCATCCCACATTCGAGGCCAACCGACGCAGAATTATACACATCGTGGTTATGGTGTCTGTTCCATACCTGTTTTTGCAGGTCTTCCAGCTACCGTCCGCTATCCCCATGGCCCTCGCTACACGACCAATATCCTCTTTCCGAATTCTCAAAAGTTGCAGGCACTCTGCCTCGCAAAGAGAGTTGAAGTTAAACGAGAATTTAATAGAGGATATGTACTTACTATGATCGAGTAAAGGCGAAGTTGTTCTTCTTATTTCGTTACGTTGCGTGCTACTTAGGTGATAGCAGCATAAGGGGAACGCAATTATATTCCATCCCTTCTTCTTGTTATGACTTGTAGAACCACGGCCCATTTATCGCGTTGAGCCGTGGTCCTATTCTTCTGGTGGTCGCGTTGTCGGTGAAAGGGCATGATGGGGAGGAACGGTGATGTGGAGGACGGGCGATTTTGAAGAAGTTCGTTGCAGGCACAGTGAGGAGTCCGCAAAATAAAAATTTACTGAATTTTACACAGAATAAATTTTTGCCTAAACTTGTGGGCAAACTTCAGTTAAAATTTTCGTGAGTTGCAATCTTACACGTTTCATTCACATCACATCCAGGCTGAAGTTTGTGGGGCGTAAGTTCTGAATTCGTTCGGATTGATCCATTAGGATGTATTACTGATAATGGTACGCATGAGGGGATAGACTATCTGGATAGTGTCTTTATCTTAACGGGGAAACGTTAACTTTCAAAAATTCAGTGATGCTCATTCATTGTTGAGTATGTGGTTTAATCTGCCAATTTACGTGGCATTCCGGAGGTCTTTTTCAGGGTAAAGAACATCTGAGCCCCGAATTTTGCAGGGAGCATTGAATTTCAGCGATCATTGAACATGTGCCCGGTCTTAGAAAAACAGCGCTAAAAATATTTTCTTTTGGAAGTAGGAATTGCATGTCAGAGTACAAAGTTTCATCTACACTAGAACTGAGCTTGTGAGGCTTTTAGGTCCGATCCCCAACTGAAATATTTTTTCGTCCTCTCATATGTGGTAAGTAAGCGCAAAGCGGGAGATATGCGCACTTTCGGGGGATTCAAGCGCACTCTGATTTCCAGATTGCAATTTTTCGACAGCAGACGCGAACTTAGGGACTTTTAATAATGACGGCATGAGGAAAACATTTCTCGCTGGTAGCAGGGAATTTTTCGATGACTGCATCGAAGAACGTACAAAAATCCCCAAGAGACGTAGAATCCTCTTGAAGGGCCTTTTTGATAGAATCCAAGGCTTTCAGGCTGTTAAGTAGATCTGCAAAAGAAATTGTCTCAGCAGAGTAAATACGAAGGTCATCTATCTCATCAGAGAACAGACCAGACAAGTGGTCCTTGATCTTCTGGTACTGTAGAAGCATCTCGAAGACAGAGATCCAAAGGGTTATATTCTTCGTCTTCGTACGAAGTCCCGTCACGTAGTAAAGTTTGACAGCTAGCGTCAAGTTTTTCAACTTGAGCATGACGGCGTTGAACTTCTCTATTAGATGTTCATGATCACTGAGAATAAACTTGACGGCGAGGTTGAAACGATGGCTTGCGCAGCCGATTAGCGGAACATTGGCGCTATCGGCGAGTGGTTTGCTGGTGGTGCGGATATCACCAACAAGAAAAATTACATATCCCATTACTTCTTGTATACTTCCAGGATGAATGTGATAAATTCATTATGCGCTGCAGTGTCCAATGATTCTTTGTCTCCCATCGTAGATATAGTAATAAAACGACGATAAAAGCGGTCTGGTTTGTCGCTGTCCAAAAAAGACGCCTAAACAGCGATGAAGTGCGTCGATCCAGCAGACCACCCATCGAAGACACACGCAAAATACCCCGGCAAGATTTTTTAGATCTTCCCCTCGACGATTTTAGTCAGCTTCTGGAGATGGCGTATGAAAGTTGAAAGGCTCATTGTATCATGGTGCAAATTACGACTTGCAACGGCATTCTTCACAAAATGGAACGGTAGAAGCCCGTTAATTTTTATATCGAACTACCCAAAGTAGTTCTTTGAGCGATTATCCGAGAAATTTTGATCGACCAGGGCCTGTATGACGTCTGTACCCGCGTTGAGAAGCTCTTAGTACTCCAGATGCGCAGTGCGCATGTGGTAGTGCAGGTTCTCGTTTCTCCATTATTCCTGCGCTTCGAGAGGCAACACTTCCATTATGCGCTGTTGTTTCCTTCCTGCTTGAAGAAGATCTCAGTGGCCTGGCGACCTGCAGAGCTTCGAGGCATTGCGTAGATACAGTGTTAAAAACTACGCGCGTTGATTATAAAATATCAGCCACACCCATCCGACTTGATGAGCAGCGGGGTGAGCCAGACAGACTTAATCTATAAAATCAGGTTTGAATCTGAATTTTTGAATGATATCTTCGAACCAGCACCTTTTCAAGGCGGCTTTAACCATTCAAAAATATTATATGTAAAGATTTCCTGGATCTTTCTATCCAGATTATTTTTGAACAGTCTGTGGCTATGCATGTCTTATTCTATGGAAGCGCGGCAGATAAACTTGATGGGTACCTAAGAATTCCTGAAACGGTTCTGCTGGAGTCCCTCAGGAGGTTCTGTCAAGCCGTTTGTAAAATATGCGTAGATCATTATCTCCAACCCCCGAATGAAGATAGTCCGCCTTTTACTTAAAAGAGGAGAAGCACTACAATTTCCAGGTTACATGGGAAGTATAGACTGTTCTAAATGGCGCTGTAAAAATGTCCCACAGCTCTTTATGGTCAATATAAAGGTAAGGAAGGCGTTCCAACGGTAACAATTGAGGCTGTAGCGGACGATCGATGGTACTCTTGGCATCTGTTCTTCGGTATGGAAAGTTGGAACATCTATATAAACTTGTTGGATTTTTCCCCTCAGATGAATAAGATATTGAGCTTCGTGTATCCTCCTGCAGTCTAATTCAGTTTAAACGACCATATATTCTATACTCCATACGGGCTGGCGGATTTTGTATATCCTAAGTACCCTATCTTTGTTATATCGTGCAAAAATCCGAAGCAAGGATTGAAAAAATGATGGCTGTTTAGCAGAAGGGAAGACGCAAAGGCCTTGAACAGGAATCTGGTGTCCGATAGGGTTCTTTTCATATTCTTGCCAGCTCAAGACGCTCCTGGTTTAAGTCGGAGAGATTACCAATGTTGTAGAAGCGTGTAAAATATTACACAACATAACGGTAGAGTAAAGAGAGCCTCTGTGTAGTACAGTAAAAACGTTCAAGGTTATATGCCTGATACTCGCAGCATACGTGTTGGTCGAGAAGAAATGCGAAACTTCTTTCTTCGAGATTGTATTGGTCGTGCTGTAATTCCCGTCATTATTTCCGCGATGAATTCTTTCTGCAAGTTCCTGAATGATAGATAAAGTACCAAAGATTTAGGATTATATTTTCCTATATGTTCAGGCAGCAAATATGGAAACAATCCATGACCTTTTCATACACCACATTAATTTACTTGCCGTGCTCCTTCAACATACTCGAGGCACTGAGAAATCTCGGGACGCCCTCATCATCCGCCGCTGTTTTCATTTCTTTTTTATTCAAAACGCCTATGGCTAACTTTAAGATTTCACTTTCGTTTGAGTCTATAGGTTTCTGGTGGCGTACAATGGCCACCTTAGAATTAAACTCCATACATCCCGTGTTGGTTATTTTCAGCGGCGCTGCACAAATGCCGTATTTCGATCATCCCTGTTGCTCGGCTTGTACTTTAGGTTTTTTACATCCGTAAAAGCATCCATAACGGCACGAAAATTCCTCCCCCTTCTGGTCCGCCACAATTACGACGTCCTCAAGTACAGATATCCACGCCTTTGCCAGTCCGGCTCTCTCAGGCGGGGTGAAACCAGCTCCACGCGGTTCTATCTTCTTTCCACTTTCACCGTTCTCTTTTTCTTTTGAACTAACCATAAAATATTCTGAATTGGTCGCCATAGCCCTTCTGTTTCTGTTTCTGATGCAGTTGAGCAAAATAGAAAAGCTCTGCCTCTTATATCTCTACTCAAGACAAAAAATTAGTCGGTACTGTGGCCGCAAGGTCCAGAATCCTGACTCTATGATGCACGTGTAATATTCGAGTGAGCCAATAGATTTATCGAATTTTATTTGGAGATTATTCAGTGGGAGACCTGATTTCGGATCAAATGAAATTCATTTGGTCCGAAAGTTTGCTCTGCATTAAATTATTTGTTCCATTCTATAACCGGTGGGGTCGGAAAATACTAAATTTAATCAAAATCATGGGCCATTTGGTTATTTTGTGTGCGCA
>JAVCKV010216447.1:0-16315 GCA_032274145.1 Herpochondria borealis | reverse complement strand
GAAGTTGTTACGGAGTTGCTCGGTGAAACTGATTAAAGTGACATGACTCAGGTTTTACAGATTTTCAATCGTTACCGTGATCGGAGCGGTGAGGAGCGAATTGTCTTCGAGATCGAGGAGGCTTTTCGCGGCTCTCGTGAAATTCATGTGACCAACTATTTTGCAGATAGCCGGGAGTGGTCTGGGTTTGGGGGGCCAACGTTGCCGCTGAAACTACTCCGCATGTTCTCAAATCGGAAAGTTAAGGAAGACATCAAGAAGAAGGCGAGAGAGCTGGGGGTAGAAGTTTTTATCGTCCACAATGTCTATCCTATTTTATCGACTTCAGTTTATTCGGCTGCGCAAGAACTGGGGATACCGGTGATTCAGTATCTCCACAATTATCGACCGTATTCCGTCAGTGGGAGTTTTTGGTGTGGGCGTAAACTCATCACTGATGGTTTGAAGGGGAATTATTGGCCGGAAATTCGCGCAGGCGCTTGGCAAAATTCGGTATTGAAGAGTCTATTGATGAGTATGGTGCTCAGGAGATTCAAGAAGATGCCGGCTTTTAAAACGGTTAAACGATGGGTCGCTTGTTCCCGGTTTGTTGAGGGGAAGTTTATCGAGGCTGGCGCAGATCGAGATCGATTGGTTACTTTGATGCATGGTTGGGAAGCGAGTGATCCCGCTAGGGAAGGTCACGATGACGGTTACTATCTGTTGATCGCGAGACTTGTGCCTGAGAAGGGTATTCGAACTGCGATCGAAGCGTGGGAGCTCTTAGAAAAGGAGCTGGGGAAAGAATGTCCAAAATTAGTGGTAGCTGGTGAAGGTGCTGAGGAGGAGTTTGTAAGAATGTCGGTGGGACGTCTCAGAACTTTGAGATACGTCGGCTATGTTTCGGGTTTTAAGAAGGAGCTGCTATTCCAGAATTGCCGTGCACCACTGGCTCCGTCAGTCTGGTGGGAGCCACTTGGACTAGTGACCTACGAAGCTTATGATTACGGAAAGCCGATGTTGGCGGCCGCTTCGGGAGGACTTTCCGAGACAGTCCAAAATGGCGTTACCGGTCTGCTACACGAACCTGGAAGTGCTAGCGACTTGGCGCGGACTATTATTGAAATGGAAGCAAAGTCAGTTTCTGAGCGGCGTGAGATGGGGCGCGCTGGTCGCGAGTGGCTACTGAGGGAGGCGGGCTATAAAAAATGGCGAGAGAAACTGGAGCAGCTAGTCTTGGACGTTGCCCGAGAAAACAAAGGCTAGTTGGAGAGCCACCTCGTGAAACAGGCGGCTGGAATTGAGTGGCCCCTGTGTTTACAAAGCTCGTCTTTACACTGGGAATTAATTCCTACCTTAGTTAGCTTCGGCTCTCGAAAGCAGCGCCAAGAGCGCTTGCTTATACAAATACCGCAACCATGGAAATTTCAACGCAAAGAAAACCTATCTTCTTGAAAGTGGGAGAGTTAGGGAAAATAGAGCGTTCCACAAAGCTCTGGGGTTGGGGCCTTGGAGTGTGTTTTGTACTCCTCTACTTCGCTTTGCCTATTTTCCCGACAACATACAGCTCCACGCTCGCAAGCTGGATTTGGTATGGTTGCAATGCTGATAATGGCTTTCTCCATGGGCGCTTTGTTCCAGTCGCTTTCGGAGTGATGGTCTGGATCGGAATTAAGCAGGCGAAAGATGAAGTGATCCGTCCGGATTGGAGGGGATTGCTCTTGTTGGCGCTTGGGTTGCTGTTTTATTTACTCTCGGTGCGGACGATCCAAGCCCGTCTGACGATCATCGGGCTTCCTTTTACGATTGTGGGAACGATCGCTTATTTGGCCGGTTTTAAGGTGGCCCGCTATTTTATCTTTCCGGCATTTTTCTGGTGGTTCGCGATTCCGGTTCCTGGTCTTAAGGATGCGCTGACTGGTGGGTTGCAAATTTTGATTAGTAGATCCTGCTATGAAGCTGGAATTTTCTTTGGAATGGACCTAATTCGCGACGGGTCGAAGATCACGGTTGCTGGAAGTGATCTGGATATTGCTGACGGTTGTAGCGGTATCCGGTCGTTGATGGCCTTGGCGATGATTGCGGCAGTCTATGCGAACTATACCCAGAAGAGCTTTTGGAAAAAAGCGGTGCTCTTTTGCTCGGCATTACCCCTCGCGGTGATTGGTAATTTTGGTCGGATCTTCACGATTCTTGTGTTGGCGAACATGGGTTTTGGGGAATTTGGGAAGGGTGCTTGGCATGACTGGGCAGGGCTTTTAATCTTCTTCCCCATCGCCCTGTCTGGGCTCTATCTGTTCGACTACTTACTGAACCTTAAATCGCGGCGACGAAAAAGGGTCAAACGAACCGTGATTTCGACTGCTCACAAAAAATCTAAAACATCATCATGAAAAAGCAGATTATTGTTTTGATGGGTATCTTCGTTGTCTTCTTGGGCATTCTTCTAGCTCTTCCATCAGCCCCTTCGATGAAGCCTTCCCGGCTTGCAAAGGACCTCCCGCTCACTATCGGGAATTGGGATGGTAAGCCGCGTGTGCCAGGTGAAGCGGAGAGAAAGATTCTCGCGAAAGATACTGAATTCGAACGCATGGAGTATGTTGATGCGGATCAGCAAAAAGCCTCTATCGAGGTTTCGATTGTCTTCTCAGGTAAAAATATCACTCAGAGTATTCACCGCCCTGAAATTTGTTTGAGATCTCAGGGTTGGGAGTTCATCGAGGAGAACTACATCTCACTTGAAAGTGTGCTTCCAAGTGGGGGAAACTTACCGGTGAAGGAGTTGATTTGCCGCAGGCCGAGGACGAAAAAAGAAGGCGATAGGCGGGTTCCGCTACTCAATGCGAAAGGCGATGTTTTTTACGATTGGCGGGCTTCCTACTATACTTTCTTTGGACACGAGACAATTGTGTCAGGACACTACGAGCGGACAATTCAGGACATGAAGGACCGTATTCTGAATGGCTACGATCAACGCTGGGCCTACGCGACCTTCTCCTTACCGATTACCTCCAGGTATGTTGATCAGGGAATTTCAATAGGAGGCTGGCCGGTCGCGAACGAAAAAGAAACGAAGGACCGGCTCTGTGAGTTTCTCGAAGAACTTCTTGCTCTGGTAGTGTCCGACCCCGGCGAGGGTAGAGATGACTCCTTGTCGCAGACCAGCAGTGGGCAATGAGGATAAAGTTACAGGTTTTTTTCTATAGAGATTCTCCATCTAAAATATAGAGTTGAGTTGAAATTTCCCTCTAAAAGTGGTGCTCTCCTTCCTCCTTGTCATCGCGCTGATTTCTCTCTGAGACAACATAGACACCAGCTTCATTAAGGGAAGACTCACAATGGGTAACTTCAAAGCTTAATAAAATATTCTATCAAAATAACATGAACATTTCATCAATCTACTCAAAAACATTCAAAATATGGCGCGTGAAGAGAATGGCAATTTTCGAATCGATTATACAGCCTAGCGCGCAGGATTTAGTGCTCGATGTGGGTGGGTATCCAAGAACTTGGACAGAAAGACCGCAACTATCGAAAAGAATTGATTGTATGAATCTACAGTTATCTGCCTGGGATGGAACAAGTCATCCTGATCATAATATCACGACGTCCGCTGGGGATGCATGTTCACTTGAGAATGATGATAACTCTTACGATATTTTGTTTTCAAATTCGGTGATTGAGCATGTCGGCGATTGGGAGAAGCAAAAAGATTTCGCCCGGGAAGTAAGAAGAGTTGGAAAGAAACTCTGGATACAAACACCTGCGTTTGAATGCCCTCTCGAGCCCCATTTTCTTGCCCCCATTGTCCATTGGTTGCCTGTCTCAATCCGACGTCGTGTCTTACGGTGGTTCACCCCTTGGGGCTGGCTGGTGAAGCCTACTCAGGAAAAAATCGATGAGAGTATCGCTTTTACTCAGTTGCTCACAAAGCGCCAGTTCAAGGAGTTGTTCCCTGACTGCACGATTATCACCGAGCGACTATTATGGGTTTTCCCAAAATCCTACGTTGCTTACCGAACCAACTGCGAAGACGCCAAATAGAATAGGGAGATATCGAATCAGACGAACTCACTGACTGATGGTAGCGGAGAGGCGGAAGAAGGTTGCTTGGCTGGGTGGGATGTCATCGGGAGCGCGGGTGGTGATGAGGGTGATGCCATCGGCTTGTGGGATGCTTGAGATGGTGATGTTAGCGGGTTCCCAGTTGATGAGGTCTTGGCTGACTTCCGGGGTGAGGACGACATTGGTGAGGGTAGTGCGAGCGCGATAGGTGAATGTTCGGAACTCACGATCACCATCGGTGGTGAGTCCGCGGGTCCAAAGCGGGCCGCGGTTGAGGTCGATTCCTTGCGCGTAGAGGATAAGGTTGGACTCCGTTTCGCCGGGGGCGATGTCAGCGGGCTGGGTCCCGGGGTCGGTGGAGTTTCCGTAGGTATTCTCCGCCCACTGAGCGAATGAGATTCCCTCAGGTTCGCCGGGGCTGCCATGGGTGAGGAGAGAGGCGCGCCAGCTGCCGGGCTGCCCCAATGAGGCCGGAGGTGTGTCTGCTTGCCGTAAGACAAGGCTGGGGCCTTTTCCATCGGGTTCGGTTGGCCAAGGAGCCTTATCATTATATGAGAAAGAAAAAATGAGGTCTTGGTCGGGACTGAGGAGCGCGAGAGTTTCACCTCCATTGGATAGGTTTGAGCCACGTTCGAACTCGCCTAGAATTAAGTCGTTGAGCTCGTTCCCATATCTTGCGGCGAATGCGGATCGATTGCTTACGATCAGTGCACGGCTCCTTGGGGCGATGCTGCTGCCTTTTGGAAAAGTGAAAGTGAGACCTCGATCAAAGAAGTAATCGCTGAGATTGATCTCGACCTTTGAGGTGTTGAAGAGTTCGAGAAATTCATAGTCGTCCTTATTCCGTGAGGCGGCTAATTCGTCTGGCGAAGTGGCATCGGCAGGGTTGTAGTGGATCTCGGACACGAGGAGATTTTCCGAAGAAGCTAGACTCGCGATGGTGTAGAAAGTTTCGCTAAGGGCAGACCATCGACCCCTGTTGTCGAGAACCCGAGATTTAATGAGGGTGGACCGATCAAGCGGAAGAGGCCCATCGTAGATCAGGGCGGTGGGGGAAGGAGAGGCTGGGGTCGTCGTGCTTGAGCTTAGCGCGACTTCGATCAAAAAATCACTACTGAGGCGAGAGCGATTTTGCCCGTGGATCGCGAGGATGTTTCTTCCGACTTGGAGCTGCACGATTTGAGATGAGAGGTCAAAGGGCTGGAAGCGGACGGCGTCAGCATCCTCATGAATGGCGGAAGCAGTGGCATTCCAGGTGGTTGTGCCGTTATTTGCCCAAGCAACGAGGGTGCCATTGAGGTAGGCCGCGAAGCCATCGTCATAGCGCATTTGGAGGAGGAGAGAGCTGAGGTTTTCGAGGGTCGCCTGATCGGGGATGGAGAACTCGTATCGGAGGTAAGCGGTGGCAGTGGCATCCCACATGGCATCAAGTGACGTGGAGATGAAGGGCCTGTAGCCTTGGCCGCTCCCTCTTTCAAAGCCGGCACCATTGCTACCACTGATCCAGTCGGCGATGTTAGAGGGATCGGCATTCCCTTGCCAAGAGAGGCCAATTTGGCCATCAATGACTGCGTTTGGGATGAGCGCTCGGACCGGTGAGTCCTCGCCAATGAGATCAAGTTTGAAGGTCTCACCAGGAATGCGGGGATCGCTCTCATCGGTGGTGTAATAGATCGTTCCCTCGGTGGCATCACTGCTTAAGGTCACGTTGATTGGAGTTGCTGAGACGGATTTGAAAGGAGTGACAACCGGGGCGTTGATTCTGGGGAAGAGGCTGACGTTGCGGAATTGATCCAGGACGATCCGGCTACGATTTGGGATGAACTGATTACGAACCCAAGCGGTAGCTTGGAGCCACTCCTGATTACGCGTAAATGGACGATTGCGATCATCCTCCAGCCATGCCTGAATACCCCAGCGGGCTGACTCGGCCACGACTGGCGAGCGCACGGTTTCGACATAGTGATCCCAAGTTTTTGTGAGAGGTTCGGCGGTGAGGGCACCACCAAAGAAGAGGTGTTTTTGGAGGCGATCTGCGAAGAAAAGTTGGAACTCGGGATAGCGCCGGAGAGCGTCATAAATGATTCCAGGCGAGGTATCATTGTCGATACGGGAGAAGTCATTCTCGAAGGTTTGGATCCCGGAGAAAGGGATGCCCATCGACATTTCGGCATCCCAATTATAGAAGAAAAACTTTGAACTTTCATTCCGACTCCTGCGAGCGACATACCAGTTTTTATCGACCGGGAAAGTAGAGACATCGTCCCCATCTCGAAAAAAAGGAGCGAGCCAATCTTCATCGCTCGCCCAAATTCGCTGGATCATGGCGTCTGCGAAATTCTCGAGATCGAGGTATTCTTGGATCGCTTCGTATTGCTTTGAGGAGGCGATTCCACTGCGAGCGATCGCGATTAGATTATCCCAAGCTTCGCTGTCGCCGGCTTCCACTTCTTGCTCATGTTTGATGACGTCCCAGTCATCTGCGTCTCCACCATGATGGTCGGCATTGTAGTGCTCGTGGGGAAATTCTTGAAGTTCATAGAGGCCCCAATATTTACCGTTTAGGAAGACATTGACGTGACGGCCATGCGGGGAAGTTTGCCCCATATCACGTTGAAGTTGGTGGAGAAACTGATTGCGAATAAATGTCGCTTGATCCCAGTCGCTATCGAAGGTCCAGGCATCGTGCCCGCCACCGCGGAGGAGGATGGTCTTGAATGATCTCACCCGTGATTCGGGGAAGAGATCGTGTTTAAGCCGGGGTTCTCCGTAGTCATCACGGAAGTAGATGCGAAGGGGTTTCTTAGGGTGCTCCCGCGAATTTCCACCATGAATGCGGAGGCCGGCGGGTTGGTGGACCGAATCGTCTGGGTTTGCGGGGTCGAAGTATTCAAAGTGAATTCCGCGCTCACTACTCCGACCTTTTAGTCTGGGTTTTTGATAAATTCCATCCGCCCCAAAGACGCTTTCTTCATCAAAGGAAAGCGAGACTACGGGTAGCTCTTTCAGAGATTCCTCAATCTCATCGCGGTAAAAGAATGAGGAAGTGATGGCTGGATTCATGTCGCTTTGATTGATGATATCGCCAGTGAAAAGGTAGCTTTGAGCATCGACGTTCGTAGGGACCATACCATCCTTGAATGCGATCGCACGGATGACGGTGCTGGACGTAATGAGGAATGACCCGTTGTAGAGGACGCCACGAGTTGGGGATGGTTCCGAGCCATCGAAGGTGTAGCGGATGGAGGCGTCGGGGGTATCGGACGAGATCTCAGCGATGAAGAAACCATTATAGAATCCGCGCTTCTTGGAGAAGGAAGTATCGGCCACGAATCCAACCAGCGGATTGGCATTGGTTGTTTCTGGCGTTGCGGGGCTGAAATACCCGGTGTCGCCGCTCCCATCGATGCCGTAGGAGACATCGCTTCGTTGCTCAGGGTAGTCCAGATATTCCGCAATCCTGGCACCGGCAGGATCGCTCAGAATGAGCGAGCCGGAGGAAGTTGAGAGGGCAAAATTGGTGTGCAGTCTCACCCCGGTTGTCCGGTTTTTCCCCGAAGCGAAGATGACGAGGCGACCATTGGGAGCGAGGGTGGTTCCCGTGGGAATGGTCCACTTTTGGGGGAGGTTGGGGTCATCGCTCAGGGTGAATCCCGAGAGATTAATCTGAGTGTTGTCCGGATTGTGAATTTCAATCCAGTCACTCGAGTCACCGTCTTCGTCATCGAGCATATCGCGATTGCTGGCGAGGAACTCCGAGATGACCGGGGCGGAATAGGCTTCCTGAGAAATAATGGTGCCAATCAGGAGTGACAACCGGAGTATCATCAGAAGAGGTTTCGATGGTGGCTCGAACATCACTCGCAGGATGGGCCCATCTTCGAAAAGGACAATCAATGAGTTTCGTTCTTTTTGGAATTTGGACGAGGTGTCAGCCTGCAACGAGATTTATAACTGCGAAGACGCCTCATCAAAACCGAGTCTATCTTTCTCGCGTGACAGAGGAGATGGGGGCGCTGCGGGGCGAGGTTGTAACAATGGATCTTTGGGGGACGGAGGAGGAGAATATGCGACCAGAAATTCGTAAGAAGATTTCGAGCTGCCGGTCTTTCGTGCAATTACTTGGAAGCAACAATGGCCATGAATATCCCGACAAATCGTCCTACATGAACTACGAGCTCCCCGCACGTTTTAAGCGGATCGATGACGACACGATCTCCGGGGTTTAATCCGGAGACTGAACTCCCACACTGAATGACCTCACCTGCGGCTTCATGTCCTAGAATTCTTCCTGTCTCGACGGGAATCGAACCATCGGCAACGTAGAGGTCGGTGCGGCAAAGTGCGGCACGTTTGATTTTGATCTTAACTTGATCATCCGACTTGAGGATCGGCTCAGGGACTTCTTGGAAGTTGATTCCAGAAGCCGTTTTGACCAGAGATTTCATCGTTGGAGTGGTTGTTCGAAACGTTGGATGATCTCAATCTTTCCGACAATGTGCTGGTTCATGGCTTCGAGGTCTTCAGCGGGGATCCAAAGTTCTTCGTGTTGGCTTCCTCCGACAATCTTGCGGGGATAGGACTTTAAGAAATTGCGATCAACTTCGAAGCGGGTGACGTAACCGCTGCCGCTGTCGCGGATGTTCCATTCGGTCGCGATTTGCTCGGCGTATGCTTGGTTCATGACAGGGTAGAAGATGGGTTGGTCGGGGAGGCGTGGGGGCCATGCGTTGAAGTTTGAAGCTTCAAGTTTAGCGAGTTCTTCGGGGCCGGTGGGGCGATAGAGGGTGATCGTCGGTCCGAGAAGATCGGCGGAGCTTTGGATTTTGACGCCTTTGTCTTGGAGGTGAGTGATGGTTTCGCTGACGTCGTTTGGGTTGAGGTTGACGCCTCGGCAGGCGTCTTGGATGAGGGTGACCTGGAAGCCTTCTTGGAGGGCGTCTAGGGCGGTGAATTTGACGCAGTAGTCGGTGGCTAGGCCAGCGAGGTAGACTTCGGTGATTCCTTTACTTTTTAGGAGCTTGGACAGGCCGGTGGATTTTTTGTGGCCGTTGTCGAAGAAGCCGCTGTAGCTGTCGATGGTGGGGTCGGTGCCTTTGCGGATGATGTGATCGAGGCGATGGGTTTGGAGTTTTTCTGCAAATTTTGCGCCTTCGCTTCCTTGGATGCAGTGGGCAGGCCAGAGAATTTGGTCGAGGTTGTGGAGCTTGATTTGATCGCCGATTTTTTTGTCAGGGTGATTGCAGGCGAAGCTGCTGTGGTCGACGGGATGCCAGTCTTGGGTGGCGACGACGAGGTCGTATTCCGGGATCAGTTCGTTGATGATGGGGATGACTTGATCTCCTACGGGGACGGCGAGGGTGCCGCCGGGGAGGAAGTCGTTTTGGATATCGATGACGAGGAGGGCTTTCATGATTTGAATCCTTTGGCGGCGAGGAGTTGGTTTTTAGTTTCGATGAGATCGGGGTGGAGTTGGGTGGTGGGTGGCTGGGTTTTTAGGCTCTTCCAGTTCGTGATGGCTTTGTCGCGGGTGCTTGCGAGGGGTTCTTGGGGGAGGACTCGTTTTCCATTTCTAACTGCAGGGGTGAGGAGAGCTTGGCTTCCTTCGGGGAGTGGGGTTCCGGCTTCGTTGAAGAGGGTGCGAATTTTTCCGTCGGTGGCGACTTGGAGGATGCCGGGGTTTGAGACTTTGATGAGGTCGTTGGAGAGTTTGATGCGGTATTGCCAGTCGTTTTTCACGTCGCGGATGGCGCCGAGTTTGTAGACGCCGCCGAGGGCGGGTTGGTCGGCGGAGGTGACGAGTTGGGTGCCGACGCCCCAGATGTCGATACGTGCTCCGGCGGCTTTGAGGGTGCGGATCTTGTCGTCGTTGAGGTCGTTGCTGGCGATGATTTTGGTGTCTTGGAATCCGGCTTCATCGAGGAGTTCGCGGCTGCCGATGCTGAGGGCAGTGAGGTCGCCGGAGTCCAGGCGGATGCCTTGGAGGTCGTGGCCTTTTTCACGCAGTTTGAGGCCGGTTTTGATGGCGTTGCGGACGCCGTCTAGGGTGTCGTAGGTGTCGACGAGGAGGACGGCGTTGTTGGGCATGGCGGTGGCGTAGGCGTCGAAGGCTTCTGGTTCGGTGTCAAAGCTCATGACCCAGCTGTGGGCGTGGGTTCCTTTGACGGGGATGCCGTATTCCATGCCGGCGAGGACGTTGGAGGTGGAGGCGCAGCCGCCGAGGTAGGCGGCGCGGCTGGCGCTCATTCCGCCGTCGGGGCCTTGGGCGCGGCGGAGGCCGAATTCGAGGACGGGGTCTCCGTCAGCGGCGTCACAAAGGCGGGCGGCTTTGGTGGCGATGAGGGTTTGGAAATTGACGAGGTTGAGGAGGGCGGTTTCGACGAGTTGGCACTGGAGGAGCGGGCCACGGACGCGGAGGATGGGTTCGTGGGGGAAGGCGAGTTCGCCTTCGGGGAGGGCGTCGACTTCGAGATGCCAGGAGAGATTACGGAGGTGGTCGAGGTAGCCGTCGCAGAAGAGGCGTTTGTCATCGCAGCCGGTGAGGGTGGCGAGGTAGTAGAGTTCTCTTTCGGTGAAGGCGAGGTCGTGAAGAAAGTCGGCGGCGGGAGCAGTCCCGGCGACGATGGCGGCCGCGCCACCGAAGGGCGCACGGCGGTAGAAGAGGTGGAAGACGGCCTCGCGGTCGGCCATCTCGTTCTTCCAGTAACCGTAGCCCATGGTGAGTTGGTAGAGGTCGGTGAGGAGGGGAGATTCGGTGTTCATTTTTTCGTTTTTTCTGGGTGGTTACCGAATGCTATTGCTTCTGAGATTTGGAGCCGTCTAAATTCGGCATAGTTTTCCCAGTTCTTCCACAGGTGATCAAAATCGCAGAATGGGAAGTTGAGTTGGCAGCGCCACGGCGTGTTTGGAAATTCGAGTGAGTGACGGCAATCACCCCACATAGGTGTTTCAACAGAGGACCTGACACTATCTATTCTAAAGCGCCCCTTTTGGATCGACGCTTGGTTGTGAAGCTTATCAATCACGATGACGAAGTCGTCTAGGTCGAGATGATCGTAGCGATTGTCGCGTGTTGTTGTGATTCTTGCGGGAATTGTGTCCGCTTGTCCAAGTGTGAGAAGAGGGAGCTTTTCAAGAAAATGATAGCACTCATTTTCGCAGGAGACTTTGAGGCCGAGGAGTTCTCCACGGTAGTCCCAGTGCTGGTCTGAGTTTAGGGTGTAGGTAAATTTCCGGTTAGTTTTTTGTCGGTATTTGCGGGGGCCCGGAGGGAAGTGGGTGTCGTATTCGTCAGCAAGTTCACTCGGGAGAACCCATGAATTCCCTATTTCTATTAAGTCAGAAGGTAGGTGCTTTCCGAAGTTCCTGAGTATGCTATACTTTTTTCCCAGGGTGAAGATGGCTGTTTTTTCGTCCATAGGTTGTGTTTAGAGTTTGGTGAGGAAAGAAGCAGGAAGGAGGCGGGCGAAGCCGTGGGTGAGAACGATCGCGAGAAATTTGAGATTACGGAGGAGGAGAAACGGGGACCAGCGTGCGCGGATGCGGAGTTTGGTTTTGGTGTGAAGGGCTGCTGAAAGTTGAGTGAGTTTGGCGACTGGGGTTGGCCATTCGTTGAGTTGGTGAATCCAGTCGCTTGGAATGTTTGAGACACCTCGGGAGGCACCACAGATTGCTCCTGCAATGGCTGCGGTGGTGTCGGTGTCTCCGCCTGCTGTGATGAGTTCGGTGATGGTTTTCCGTAAGTCCCATTGGTTGCGAATTCCTGCGAGGATGACAGAGGAGACTGTTTGGTAGATGTAGCCGGAGATTCCGTTTTGGGGTTTTACGTTGAGGCTTTGAAGGAGATTTGGAATGCCAAGATCATTGTGAATACAGTCTTGAATGGTGTGGATAATTTTATGCCATTCCGGATCTTCTGAGATATTCGATAGGGTTGTCAGGATTTCGGAGGCGGTTGGAGTTTCATCCGTAGTGAGGAAGGCATGACATAGTTCGGTGATGGCTAGGGTTGCGATGGTCGCTTTGGGGTCGGAGTGGGTGAGTTGGACTTGAGCCTCGGTGAAGGTGCGGCGCTTTTCGGGCTCGTTGAGGAAGTAGGCGGCGATGGGTGCGGTGCGCATTGCGGGGCCGTTTCCGGCAGACCAAACGCCTGATTTGTGAGGAGGGAATCCGAGCCAGAGTTTGATAATGCTGCGAGCGGTGGCTAGGCCGGTGGCGGCGGGGAGACCGAGGATCCACATGCGGAGTTCCCACGAAAATGAGCGGGTGAATTTTTTGAGGTTGCCTTGAGAGTGGAGGAGAGATTGGGCGAGCATGATGGTTTGCTCGGTGTCGTCGCTCCACATGCCCTTGCCGAAGATGAAGCGGTGTTTGAGATTTTTTGCCCAGCCAAGTTTATGGATCTTTGCGGGAGTCATGCCCTCCGTGGGGAGGCCGATGGCATCGGCGACGGCAGTGCCGAGGAGGAGGCCTTCGATTTTTTGCTGGATGGTGATTTGCATGGAGGTGGTGGGCTAGGCGCCCTGAGTCTTGCTCGAAGAGGCTAAGAGC
This sequence comes from Herpochondria borealis, assembly GCA_032274145.1. Lineage (NCBI taxonomy): Eukaryota > Rhodophyta > Florideophyceae > Ceramiales > Ceramiaceae > Herpochondria > Herpochondria borealis. Next base: position 3,721 of record JAVCKV010216447.1, on the reverse strand, counting down.
CTCTTCTACGTGATGCGGAGTTTGGGGAATTCGATGAATTCAACTGGAATAGAGTCGGTGAGCCAGACTCCGTTTTCGGAAAAGGTGAAGCGCCGTTTGTTGTTCGTTTCTACGATATGGTTGAGGTGATCTCGGTTGAGGGGACACAGATTAAAGTCTATGCTCGAAAGGATCGATGGTTCTTAGAGTTCGAAATTGATGCCTTGTTTCTGGAGCTTTTTGTAGCGGGTGCGGTCGAAGCGATGGAGGCGGGCGGCGCGGCGGGCGACGTCTTGTTCGAATTCGTTGGTTTCGGTGAGGATGTCTAATTTGGCGACTTTTTTGCGGAAGTTGCGTTTGTCGAGTTTCTCTTCGAGGATGAGTTCGTAGAGGTGTTGGAGTTGGGTGAGGGTGAATTTATCGGGTAGGAGTTCGAAGCCGATGGGTTGGTAGCGGACTTTTCCGCGGAGGCGGGCGCGGGCGAGTTCGAGGATTTTTTGGTGGTCGAAGGCGAGGGGTGGGAGGTCGTCGAGGGCGAACCAGGCGGCGTTGCGGGCATCGGTGGCGGCGGTGGGTGGGTGCTCGATGAGGTTGACGAGGGCAAAGTAGGCGACGGTAACGACGTGTTCGCGCGGGTCGCGGTCGGGAGTGCCGATGGTGGCGAGTTGTTCGAGGTAGACGTTTTTTAAGCCGGTTTCTTCTGCGAGTTCCCGGCGGGCGCAGTCGTCGATGTCTTCGCCGATGTGGATGAAGCCACCGGGGAGAGCCCATTCGTTTTCGAAGGGGGGGAGGTCGCGTTGGATGAGGAGGATTTTGAGGTCGTCCTGATCGAGGCCGAAGACGACGCAGTCGCTGGTGAGGGCTGGTCTGGCGTATTCGTAGGTGAAGCTCATGGGTGTTATTTAAGTGTCGGAATGACACTTAGCAAGGAGAAAGGTGTTATTTTGACACTAAGAGCTTCTTTGCCCCCTCCAATCGCTTGAGCTTGTGGAGGGGAGGGGGAATTGAGAGCCTCGCCGGCGATGAATCCTCCAACTGACTTTGATAAATTACTCCCGCCTCATTTGAAAATTGCGGGGTCGGTGACGGAAGAAGAATTCGTGAAGGCGAAGTGGCAAAGCCGGGTGATTTTGATGACTGCGTTGGCGGTGGGGTTGGTGGCGGCAGTTGTTCTTATTCTCTTTGTGGTTGGTGGGTTGCTTGGCTTAGTGGGCGGAGGTCTCGCGGGGATTGTCTGTGAGAGGGTGATGGATCAGGTTTTTCCAGAAGGGAAAAAGATGAGGACGCAGCGGATGAAGGTTTATCCGGATTTACGAAATTACCGGAAGCGGCAGGGAGGATCTTAGTTTCGAGAAGGTTTTTTTGGGGGATGATTTTTTTTTCGCCTTTTTTGAATCTGCTTTTGGGAATCGGTCGAAGGCTCTTCTGAATCCCAGCACGGGGTTCCCCAAAAACCTAAAACCAACTACCCATGAAAAAAATTGCTACGACCATCCTCCTTGGACTTTTCGCCCTCGCTACCACTGCAAGCGCGGATCACCACGGAGAAAAGAAAGAAGCTAAGAAGACCATCGTTGAAACTGCTGTTGCAGCAGGATCATTCAAGACTCTTGCTGCTGCACTCGGAGCTGCCGGTCTTGTCGATACTATGAATGGCGAAGGTCCATTCACGGTTTTCGCTCCCACTGACGAGGCATTCGCCAAGTTGCCAAAGGGCACGGTCGAGGAACTTCTCAAGCCGGAGAACAAAGCGAAACTTGTGAGCATTCTTACCTACCACGTTGTTGCTGGGAAGGTGATGGCAAAGACCGCAGTGACTCTTGATAAAGCGACTGCTCTTAACAAGAAGGACATCGCTCTCGAAGTGAAGGAGAAGTCCCTCACGCTGAATGGCACCGCCAAGGTGGTGAAAGCCGACATCGAGTGCTCGAACGGCGTGATCCACGTCATCGACAGTGTGATCCTTCCACCAGCTGAGTAATCATCTCTCGAACAATGGTTTATCCCTGATGTCATAAACTGGCATCAGGGATAGACATTTTCACTGAAACAGACTTAGGATCCCGTCGTTCGTGAGCGATCAAGATCTGATTGAATCTAACACTGGGGTCCTCCAAGAGGTCGCCCAAGGAAAGAAACACGCCATGGAAAAATGCGTGACGAGATATGGTGGTTTAATTTGGACGATCGCTCGACGATACACCAAGGATCATTCTTCGGCTGAAGACATCGTTCAGGAGACATTCACCGACCTCTGGAAATCGGCCCATCGGTTCAATCCAGCGACCGCGGCGGAGACGACTTTCGTAGGGATGCTGGCCCGACGACGAGCGATTGATTATGCTCGGAAGGAAGGTCGCCAACCAATTTTGGAGCCACTTCCCGATGCGGAATTGCTCCCCCATGCTCCGACCGAATCCTCTGCTGCTCTCCGGTGTGAGAGCGAAGATGTCCGAGTCGCGATGAAGCAGCTCCCGAAAGAAACCCAACAAATTTTCTCCCTCCATTTTGATGAGGGAATGACCCATCCCGAGATTTCGGAAAAGATCGGGTTGCCCCTCGGCACTGTTAAAACTCGCTTGAGGCGGGGCTTAATTGAAGTGCGCAATATCCTACGCCAAGCCGAAGGCGTGCAACCCTCATTCCCCGCTGCCAAATGAGCCCGCAAGACAAACTGAACCGATTCGAGGAACTCGAGGCTGGCCGAATTATCGGCGATCTCGATGCGGCGGAAGTGAAGGAATGGCAGGAGCTTTCCGAGGAACTGGGGTGTGGGCCGGATCTCTCGCTTGAGCTGATCGCAGCGGCACTTGTGACTGAGTCGGTGCGTGAGGAAGAGGTTCTTCCTGCGGGAATCGCGGACCTCATTTGTCAGGAAATTCCAAAGGAGGTTGCGGTTGAGGATGATGTGATTGTCCGGCCTTCGTTTTGGCAGCGAGCGATTTCATCTCCGCAGGTGGGATGGGCGGCTGCGGTGATCTTCGCGGCGCTCTTTATTGGGATGCTGGTGAAGCCTGATGCTCCCGAGGCAATCGCCGGGGTGGAGCCGGAGCTTTCGGCGCAAGCGGCGCGGGATGCGTTGGTCGGGAAGGCTGGCGATTTGATTGAATCTAATTTCGGGGGGACGGAAGCTTATCCGGGAATGTCGGGCAAGGTGGTCTGGAGTGATGCCTTGCAGGAAGGTTATATGACTTTGACTGATCTCCCGGTGAATGATCCTGAGAGTAAGCAGTATCAGCTTTGGATTGTAGATCCGAGTCGTGATGAGAAGCCAGTGGATGGCGGCGTTTTTGATATCCCAGCGGGAGATAAGACGGCGGTGATTGCGATTCGGAATCCACTCGCGGTGACAAATCCGGCGGCTTTTGTGATCACGCTGGAGCAGCCGGGGGGGGTGGTTGTTTCTAAGCAGGAGGTCGTGGTGGCGCTTGCGAAGAATTCTTGATGGGATTCGGCGTGGGCTCTTTGCTGTTCGAAAATTTGGGGCAGTATTTTTAGAGGTTTGTCGTGATCTTTGCGAGGAGTTTTGAGTTGTCATCAGTGAAGCTCAAGGTCCCTCCAGAGCATGAGATAGAGGCTGTTTCATCAGGATTCATTTGCTGGAGATTTTTGACAAGGCGACGGATCTCCCGGAGGTTTGTTTGATCAAACTGGGAAGATCGTTTTTCCGCGCGAGTGAGTCGTAATGACCATACGCGGAGAAGTTCTCGAACGGGTGTAGGAATCGGCTGATCAATATCCA
>JAVCKV010216336.1:0-16318 GCA_032274145.1 Herpochondria borealis | reverse complement strand
GACATCATTTTCGCGTAAGAAGTCTAGTATCTCTTGGTTTTCCACAAACTCTGCGACGGTTTTTCGTCCCAGAGTTTGTACTACATCAATAATGGACCTGACCAAGGCTCGGTCAACATTATCGGTATGGAGGTTACGGATAAAAGAACCATCCAATTTGATGTAGTCAGCCGGCAGCTCCTTTAGGTAGGCAAAACTACTGAATCCTGAACCAAAATCATCTACTGCAAAACTACAGCCGAGCTGATGCAGCTCGTCAATAACTTTCTGAGTCGCGCGAAGGTCTAATAAGCTAGCGCTTTCTGTTAACTCAAAGGTAATCATAGATCCATCAACGCCGGTATCCGCCAAGCTTTGACGGATAATGGGGACTAAATTTTCATCCCTAAAAGATTGGGCAGACAAATTAATCGCGACTTTACTTAATTGCGAGTTTTCGCTCAGGAGTAATATTGCATTTTTTATAACCCAGCGATCGAGCAAACCCATGTCGCCGGTGCTTTCTAATGCCGCAATAAACTTTCCTGGCATAATGATTTTGTCATCATCATCGAGCATGCGAATCAGTGCTTCATGATAAACAATTTTCTCGGTCTTAATATGCATGATAGGTTGAAAATGTAGCACTAAGCGGTTGTCGACCATAGCTTGGCGAATTTTTCTTGCCCAATCGACATTGCGTCGCAACTCATCGCTTTCACCATCAGCAGGATTATAAACATGAACATTATTACGACCTCGATGCTTGGCTACGTAGAGCGCAACATCGGCCTGTATGAGGTAGGCATCCGCATCATTAGCCGTGCCGTCCAGCAAACTGATTCCTATACTACAACCCAAATTAATGGTTTGCTTACCAATCGTGAATACAAATGAACTGACTTCGTCTTTAATCTTCTCGGCTATCTCAACCAAAGTGTCAACATCCAAGTCATGTAAAATCAGAGCAAACTCATCACCACCAAAACGACAAAAAATATCAGTTTCGCGAATTTGCTCATTGACTATTTCTGCTACTTGCTTAAGTACTTGGTCGCCTCGATGATGCCCGAAAGTATCATTAATTACTTTAAAATAATCTAAATCGATATACATTAAACCATGGCCTTGCGGCTTGGCCTGAGTACTCGCCCACAAGTCGTGTAATGCTGCCTCAAAATAATTACGATTATAAAGACCGGTCAACGAGTCGTGCATTGCCAAGAACTCTAGCTGCTCCTGTGCTTGCTTGCGCCGAGAAATATCATCCAAACAGATAGTTAGCCCTTCAGCTTGATTGAAGCTTGAAGAACGACTGACGCGTAGTTGAGCCCAACGCTGTCGCTCTTTGGAGTCTTGAAGAATAACTTCTAATTCACAGTGGTCTTTATCACCCGATAAAACAGATTTAAACCGGCCTTCAATAGCTCGAAACTTACGCCCATCTTGACTCGCCAAAAAATGCCTGAACGGATAGTTGAGTGAGTCGTTCACCTCAAAACCAAAGACTCTCGTCCACGCCTCATTAAGGAAGGTAATATTTAAGTCATCATCTAATTCCATCACCACTGTTTGTAAGTTATTCAACAAGTGCTTATGGACTTCGGAGACCTCTCGGTAGGCAGCCTCTCGTTCCGCTAGGGAGCGAACTCTCTCTGCAAACTGATGGTTACTGACCATGTAGTCATCACGCCTTAGAGCGACTTCAGCCACGGTACGCAATTGCTCTGGACGGAATGGCTTGGAGATGAAGTCCGAGGCGCCTCTGATAAGAAGGTCTTCTGCCTGCTCTACCGGCGCATGTGCCGTCATGATCACAACGGGCTGGTTTGATTTTAGGTCGAGAATACCGCTTAACACGCCAGGGCCGTCTAACTTGGGCAGCATGACGTCAAGTAATACCAGATCATGGCGCCGCTCAGTCCAAGCCTGTAGACCTAACTCTCCATCGGCTGCGATTTCGACATCAAAACGGGGCATAAGAATACGGTTAATTAAATCGGCTGTATCTTCTTCATCTTCCACAACAAGCAAGCGAGGCTTAGAAGGCGCGAACCCTTTTGTGAGCACGTTGGATAATAACGGGGGCAAGGCTTCGAGATTTTCAATTGGCACTAAGCCGCTAATACCATACTCGCGGGCAGTCACCTCTGCAATGCGTTCGCACCACGTAGAGGACGTTACAATAATAGGAATAGCGGATTTACAGCGCAGCGCACCCGAGCGCACCAGCCTCGAAATGCGCCATCCGTCTAGCTCATCAAGATCGATATCACATATTAATGCATCGATAGGCTGTTTTCTCAATATACCAAGAGCATCTCTAGCGCGGCCAACAAGGATGATATTGCGGTATTCGGCGGAGGATAACGTGGCGTGGATACGGCGGCCAAGGTTGGGATCACTGTGCACGACCAGAATATTTAGGCTTGCATGTGGATTATTGGCGTTGTTATCAGACATGTAAGGTTTTGGCCCTTCGGAAACTCTTGGTGAAAACGATATCTATGCACTCACAACTTAGACTAGAAAATCATATCAGTCAAACACTTATAACCTGAACGCTCAAAAAACAACCCAGTATAAAAGTGAACATCATAGACATTACTGGGGGATGAATGAATGTAATTTATTTCAGCCTCTATTCAGCTACAGGCCGTTATTCTGCACTTAATCTCAACGAAACAGGAGCAGAGAAATGAATAAAAAATTGATCCCAATACTTATCTCAAGCATAGGACTAACGCTTGCTACCGCACCACTGGCACAAGCTGAAAAATCTAAACGTCACTATCAGCAACATAATAATCAAGGGCATAATGAAACCATCGATTACGCCAAAGTTATCAAAGCTAAACCCATCTATGAAACCGTGAGCTATTCAGAGCCTTACGAAGAATGTCGCTACGAAGAGCGAACTGTCAGACGACATAGAAATTCAAATACGGCTATTATTTTAGGTAGTCTTATTGGCGGCGCTATCGGTAACGAACTCGGACACAACAAGAGCAATAAACGCGTCGGCACCGTCGCAGGTGCTATCTTAGGCGGGTCTATTGCTAGTGATATTGATCGCAGTAAACGTGGGCGTCATGTTCGCAATGAAAGAGTATGCACTACGGCTTATCAGGTGAGCTACAAAGAAGAAATTACAGCCTACGATGTTGCTTACAAATACCGCGGCATGACCTATTACACCACAATGGATCAACATCCCGGAAAGAAAATCCGAGTTGCTGTCAACGTTCGCCCACTGATATAAAGATAAAGGGGGGCAAGCAACTGATACACTGGAACCTAGAATGCTTATGGCGTGCACAACAAAACGTAGATGCCGATCGAAAGTGCTGCGCAAAAAGACAGATATTGTGTATCGCCCCTAATAGATTAAAATACACTGGTACATTAAAAATAGAATAAGCCACCTGAGAGAGGAATGAGAACCTACCCAAAACAAGCACTAAAAATGTGCCTAGCATCCATAATACTGCTATGTCTTTGCGTCAATGCACAGGCCATGTCTCCTGCAGAAGCTGCGGAACAGGCCAGAAGTAGCACGGGGGGTAAGGTTCTTCAGGTGAAAACTCGCAAGGACGGCCGTTATCGGGTCAAGATACTCATGCCGAACGGGCAAGTTAAAAGCATATCTGTCGGCACGACTTCAAGCGATAATAACGACAACAAGACGTCAAAGAAACAATAGGACAAAACAGTATGCGCTTACTTCTAGTAGAGGATGAACCTCAGCTACGAGAAAACTTACACCAATTTCTCAGCAAATCAGATTACAGCGTTGATAGCGCAGCAGATGGCAAAGAAGGGTTATTCTTAGGTAAAGAACACCCCTATGATGTTGCGATTATTGATATAGGGCTACCGGAGATCAACGGTATAGACCTCATTAAGCGCTTAAGACAAGAAGATATCGCCTTCCCCATACTGATCTTAACCGCGCGAGGTAACTGGCAGGATAAAGTAGAAGGTCTCGAAGCCGGCGCTGACGACTATTTAGTAAAGCCATTTCATAACGAGGAATTACGAGCCAGACTAAATGCACTAGCACGCCGCTCAAAAGGACATGCCTCACCCGAGCTACGCTATGATTCGTTAACCATCAATACCGCCAGTAAAGTGGTCAGCGTTGACGGAACCCCCCTCACCTTGACCCAATATGAATACAACACGCTTGAGTACTTAGCGCTTAATTATGATCGCGTTATCTCAAAAACAGAATTGACAGAACACCTATACGACCAAGACTTCGACTTAGACAGTAACGTTATCGAGGTATTAATTGGCCGTTTACGTAAAAAAATAGATCCAGAAGGGGCACTAAAACCAATCACTACATTACGCGGGCAAGGTTACAAACTCAGCCTTCAACAAGCTACCGTATCGTCATGAATGAACAAGGCATTAAACGCCTTTTGCCATTTAACTCTCTGGTCGGGCGCTTTTTTTTCGCCTCGCTCATACTATTGCCTTTATTTATTTTCTTAAGCGGCACCTTACTTAGCAATGCATTTGAGCATAGCCAAATCAAAGCAGAAAAGGAGAAACTTCAAGCTCAACTTTATTTACTCTTAAGCCTAACAGAAGTTGAAAGCAAACAGATTTTTCTACCCGAAGCCTTAACCGAACCCCGCTTTAACCAACAAGGTTCCGGTCTTTATGGTTTTATTTATAACCATAAAGGCGACGAACTGTGGCGATCCCCCTCTGCCTTATTGCTAAACAGCTCACTGTATAATACAGCCATTGATTTCAAAGTAGGTAATCAACACTCACTCGCAGTCGATATCGACAGCAATCAAACTCTCAATAGCTTTAGCTACGATATCGAATGGGTAGATGAAAATGACAACTTGCTACCGCTGCGTTTTGTCATCGCCAATAATAACGATGCGTTACAAGCAGAATTAAAAGGCTACCAAAAACGGCTATGGCAATGGCTTGGATTGATGGGCTTACTCTTAATCGTGTCGCAAATGATCATCATGCGCTGGGGCCTACAACCACTCAAGCGCTTATCAACGGAGCTTAGTGAGCTTCAAGAAAACAACATTCAAAAACTCAGTGACGATTACCCTAGAGAAATTCAACCCGTCACCGAAAATTTTAACGGCATCTTAGAGTACGAAAAACAACAGCGTGAACGCTACCGTAATACAATGTCTGATCTTGCCCACAGTCTAAAAACCCCTCTCGCTGTTATTCAAAGTGAATTAGAAAACGAAATGGACAGTCCTACAGAAATCGGCACAAACAACCATCTAAAGAGTGAGACAAAAAAATTAACAAACTCACAACAACAATCATCGACCATCAGAGATCAAATTGACCGTATTAACCAAATCATTAGCCATCAACTCAAGCGTGCTGTAATACGGGTTAATCAGAGTACCGTCATTGCCCATACCGATAAAGTATCTGTCAGCGCAATGGTGAACCGCTTAATGAAAATATTAACCAAAGTCTATGTAGATAAAGATATAAGGTTTAGCAACCTCTCTGACGAAGACACTTTTTTTTATGGTGATGAAGCAGACCTACTGGAAGTCATGGGCAATCTACTCGACAACGCCTGTAAGTACGGAAATGGGGCCGTTACAGTAACGGCTAACACCCGAACAGACGCCGACAAAAAATTACTTTCGATCTATATTAGCGATAATGGCCCCGGCATACCCGATCAGCTAAAAACAACACTGTTAGCGAGAGGATCACGAGGTGATACCGCACAAGCAGGGCAAGGCATTGGCTTAAGCGTTGCGGTAGATATTATTAGCAGTTACGGTGGCGGGCTAGAGCTTAATAACAATACATCAGAACCCCACTTAAGCGGGGCCTGCTTTTGCATCACCTTTTCTTACTAGATACACAAATCCCAACCACTATGAGCGATCTAACAACATAACCGGAATACCTGAACGCATAATCAACTCACGCTGGCATAGCAGTGTCAGCTGTTTTTGTAATGAAAAACTGCTGTAACGTTTACTCAAACCATTCGCCAGTAGCGTCCCCACATCGGCACTGCCATCGTTTTGCTTGAGTATATCTAAAATTTTTCTTTGAGTTATTGTAAGCCTTGCGCGTTCCGCTGCAGACTTCACGACCGGCTTGAGTTGTGTATTCATTCCTTTATCCCTTTTCCATTAAAAAATATAAAAGCGGTTAATACTTTTACTAATTTTCAGTTAATCATTACCTGGCTATTCATCAACGCCATTTCTCCATCTTGATTAGGGCCCGCCCAGTATAGTGATATCAATCCCCTGCGATGTAAAGCTACCACCACTGATACGAGCGATCTGGGACATAAAAGATTCATTTTGATCTTTACCAACACCAATAGTGTTAATCACAATGCCTTTAGCTGCAGCAGCTTTAACAATACTTAGAATTGACGACTGGGAATCGTTAGGACGACCATCACTCACCAAATAAATAGTTGACGGACCTTGCGCTATAACAAGCTCTAAAGCGGGTATCATCAACGTTCCACCATAGGCCTCTAAACGCTTAACAAATTCAATAGATGATCCCTTGGTTTGCCCTGAAGCCACCATCATTTTATCTGCAACTTGCGACTGGATATTATTAAAAGCCATTATATTAAACAGCGAGCCCTCCGGTAGTGCGCGAATAAAAGGAATCAACTGCCTCTGGGATTCAGCCAACTTAGTCGTTTGTTTACGAGCAGAATTAAGGATTCCATTTCGAATTTTATTAACAACCTTGTTTGCAACGGCTGACCCTGTATTGATCCTGCCAACATTTCGGTCAGCCATATTAATAGCATCTCTTGCTGCGCTAGACTCTACCGTATCTCCAGCACCGCTACCCATACTGCCAGAAATATCTATTAAAATAGCATGAGGGGCCGAGCCTCTCTCTATCCCATAAAAAGTACTTCTCGAGCTGCTCGCGCAAGCACTCAGCAACAGCAATGAAACAGCTAGCAGCACTAGCCTGTTAAATGATATTAATCTCATACACTTTATACCCTTCATTTTTTAAGCCCTACAATACATTGCTTACGTTTATACAAATTGATTTATTGTTTCGATTAGACCATCGCTAACGTCATTTAAAATAACGCAACTTATTTTGATGGCTTACTATTGACGAACGAACACCCTTGAGAAATTTATCGTGTTAGGTCTGAGCTCCGGTGACGATGCATCCTCAACACCGCTAATATCGCCAAAGTACAGATTGTCACCATCGATATAAAATATATCGTATTCATTCATAATAAAGGGAGCCCCATTAAACCGCGTAATATTAGTCTCTACTTCAGTCACATCTAAACCGCCGCTTGTACGTATTACATTCCCGGTAGTAAAAGTACCTTCTGCCCTTGGATTGGGAGAGTACGATAAAGGGATAGCGCAAGCAGCATCCTCATAATTTTCAATATTACTTGTAAACTGACGCCCTAAAAGACTAATCGATACGATATCATAATGCGTATCATCTACAGGACTACAAGCGTTTAGCCAACGCCCTTCTAATGTCCTACTATCTGTCCCACTATCACCCAGAACGGTTATGCTACCTGCATTACCATCTTGAATACCAACGTTTTCAGATGCCGTCTCATCATGATTCACGCATGACGAGAGTGAGGCAAACACGATAGCAGCCACTATATATTTACACATACGACATTCCTTTTTTCATTTTTCAACACACGCAACCTTATTAAGCCGTCGATAATACGTGCCTTATAATCAGAATAACGAAAGGCGCGCACTAAAACGAAATTAACTAAGGTTAATTTTTTTATCTTAGATAACCGCTAAACGAGGATAATCGTCGCAAGTAATTTGCTCGATAGATTCACACTGCTCTAACGAACGAATGACTAAAGCTTGATCAAGAGAAGACCCTAATGCTTTGATTGTCAGTAATGCACTTTTAGCTTTACCTTGCCTTAAAAGCGTCTTAATCTCACACAAACGGTCTACGGTATTACTCAATTGGTTTTCGAGAGTCATTGTCATTCTTCCTTTTCCTTCTTCCATTTTAAAATAAAGTGATATCTTTAATTTTCTAACTAACCACGAGATAACGCAACACATCCATACAGTCATGTTTCAACCTAGCCTTCCAATACAGTATTGCTTTTTACACCGTCAAAAATGCAGTGCAAAAACAGTATTACTTAACAATAGAGCTCAGCTTCTTTTCCAGCTGAATACGCTCATAAATCTCTTGACGGTGAACACTCTTATCCTTTGGTGCATTCACCCCCAAGCGAACGGTATTACCCTCAACACCAACGACAGTCACAGTTGTACTATCGCCAATCTTGAGAGTTTCTCCGATTCTTCTACCTAATACCAACATCTTTACATCTCCTTTTTATACCGATAATGCTTTCCTACACATACAGTCAACTGTATGTGAATCGTACTCTATACCTTGATACTACCTAGGCCGTCTCAGCCCTACGCACTTTTTCATTTTGAATACGCTCGTAAATCTCTTCACGGTGTACCGAAATTTCTTTAGGAGCATTAATGCCCACACGAACCTGATTACCTTGAACACCTAACACAGTCACGGTGACATCATCACCAATCATCAACGTTTCGCCAATACGGCGGGTTAAAATTAACATTTCTTATACTCGTTTATGTTTCTTACCGACAACGTTTTAGTTTAGTTACTACTTTTTACTAGGGCACATCCCCGCTTACTACTAGTGTACAGCCAACACGTGGAAACACTAATTATTAAGTCGTTGCAACACTGCGTGTTTTTTCAACTTGAATACGCTCGTAAATTTCTTCGCGATGCACTTGTACTTCTTTTGGCACCGATACGCACTTGATTACCCTTGACACCCAGTACGGTCACGGTTACGTCATCACCGACCATTAGGGTTTCGCCTATACGGCGGGTTAGAATTAACATCCTGCTTATCCTATTTGTGTTTGTGCTTCTTACCAACAACTTACTGACTTAATCTCACTCTTTACTGCTTTCACTTTATTGGTTTCTGCTTATTAAGCTAATGCTTATCTGACACTAGTCATCTAAAACAATCATACTTAATCCAATAAGGCTTTACAGTCGTCATATAGGTCAGACCTTAAGTCATCTAGATCAGAATTTTCTTTTAATAATAACTGACCATTTTCATACAAAACAATATCATTTATAGATCCTGCTGCTCCATACATCGACAAAATACTTGCCGCAGTTTGTTTAGGGCTTACTGGCAGGATTTTCTTACACTCGATCAAGTCATCAATCCGATCTTCAGCATTAGTACCGACTAACATATCGACAAAGTTAGATAACTTTTCTTCAATAACATCTATATTTTTAATCATTCTAGAGAAAGCACTTAATATATTCGTAAATTTCTTCACGGTGAACTTCAACTTCTTTTAGGGCATTGATACTAATTTACACTTGATCGCCTTTTGCCATTTTTTCTGTAATGTTACTCATAGTAATCCACCCTATTTGATAGGAACATCCATAATTGGCCCTATCAAACTAACTCTAAATCTTTCCAAGCCTTAGTCGCAAATGACTCTAACTTTTGATTTAGATCGTTTCTTAGTTCGTAATCATCACGCCATATAAAATAATCGCTAAAACCACCGTGGCTGGTGTGTATTGCTCTATATTTTTTCGCCGCTAAACTGAACGACTCTTGATCACTTAAAGAGGTCTTCATGCTTGAAGATAATATTTCGTTGATCTCTTTTATTTTGAGTAACCAAGGCTGTGAATCTCTTTCATTCTCAAGCATGAGCTCAAGCTCTTTAAATGTTTCCCTGAGTGAATTGATATTTATTTTTTTCATAGCGGCACCTCCGATACAACCTTAACACCCTTCATTGACCAAGGAGATGGAATAAACGTTTGCATTTTATCTTGCCCTCCTAAATAGGGGCCACCTTGATAACCAACAGGCCCTTCATATACTGTCGTTCCTTTAAGAACTTTAAGCCTATAAACACTATTAATCGGTGAAGACGCCTCTAACTCTAAAGTGTTTGGCTTATCCATTGAGGCTTAACTGCAATACCGATTCGTACTTTCACAGCCGATTCTGGAGAAGCATCATTGAACCACTGCCCAAATGAAATTAGTGGCCACTATTAGTTGATTTCTCTTATTTCTTGGAAGCAAGCAAATTCTTCATCTGTAATTTCGCCATGAGCTTCAACTCCAGTGAGACCTCTCTTCAACTTGTTAACTGTTGCTTCAAACTCTTTTTGGTCAGCGGCATGTCCAATTTTACAAATAGAAGTCTCAAACAATAAAACTCCTTGATCCGTTTTTCTTCGTTTGGCAGATTCTAGCAATTTGTTTAATTTTTTAATATACAAGGCTTTACTTTCCGCTTTAAAAACCTTTCGGAAATTTTTAACGTCCATTAACCCTTATCAACCTCCGCCTTTTCCTCATACCACCATATTTTAATGCTACTAGGATCTTGATTGTCAACCTCTACATCAGGGTCTTCATCATCAAAAGGGGTGCCGTCAGCTAGTCGGGGAAATAATACATTATTAATAAATTTATCATATTGACTTTTATGACATACCGGACAAGAAGGAATAGAATCTAAAAATCTTTTAAGGTTTTCTTTATAATATCGCTTATAACCTTCTCCACTATTAGGGACGTGGTCTGGTTTTTTTTCATTTAAAATTGTATTTTTTCTGGGATCAGTCCAAACAACATTATTGCAGTATCCACACTGAGCTCCCACAGAATTACTATCTTCCCAAGTAAAAAAACATAGCCCATGTTTCTCTCTGCCTTTTATATAAGCTGGTTCAATCCCAGCTTCACTTGCCATTCTTTCTGTAATCTTACTCATAGAATCCACCCTATTTAATAGGAATATCCATAATTGATTTTATTTCATTCGGATCATATCTGCCATCAAACAAAACGACAGCTTTATTGTTACCTGTCTTTCGACTACTTGGGTAAAGGATCCCACTATATCCTTCATCATAGGCTTGGTTTGATACTTTATTAGCATACCCATAAGTTGTTGCTTGTTGTCTAGAGTTATTAACTTTCGCAGTTAGTTTTTTAGTATCAACATTCATTTTTTTCGCAACCTGAGGATCAGTCAAATCTAAAACATTATCAACTTTGACATCACCAACAAATAAAGATTTACCTTTGATGTTTTTTCTTACTTCCATATATGACGTACCAACATTTTCACCAAAGTAAACATCACCACCTGTCACCCTATGGGAAGGATCAGAAAAGCGGTACTGTACTTTGGGATTAGAACTAACTGGCGGATAACCTGTACTATAAATTTTATGGCCGTCCATTTTGACGGTTGAACCCTGACCAGCGAAGACTTTAGGACTGGCCTTTGCTAATTTTGACCCAGCACCGCTTAAAGCCAATCCAGCACCATGTCCAAGACCATACCCCATGATTCCATCTTTAACGGCCATTCTATAACCTTCGCCGCGCATATTCTGTGTGCGCTTAGCTTGTAGGTAGCCTTCATCAAAAGCCTGAGCAGTATCGTTATCAACACCGGGTAATTGATTGCCTTGAGGATCATAAACCTTGTCGTATAAACCACCCACTGAGTTACCGTAACCATTTGGCCCAGCGACCATAGTGTCCGTTCCGACACCATGGTATAGCGATTCTTGATTCAAATTACTGGTGAGTGATTTACCTTCCTTACAACTCAACCCCAACGGATCAACCCACAAAATCGGGTTCGGCACATATTGATAATTATTTACACCACCCAAAAGCTTTATAGGGTCTTGCGTTAAAAAACTTGCCGTCTTGGGATCATAGTAACGGTGCCGATTATAATGCAGCCCCGTTTCACTGTCTGCATATTGCCCTTGAAACCGCAAGGGCTGCTGAATATCAACTTTATTCTGTTCAGCAATTTTATCGGCGTAATCAATAGCCAAGTTACCATAGCTCGTTAGCGCGGTGTACCACACGACATTACCTTGTTGGTCACTTAATGCTTCGGGAGTACCGAGGTGATCGAGATGGTAACGGTAGGTCGCATTATCTTTTATCAATGCTAGTGGCTTGTGGCTATTACCTCCACGCTCAGGGCTGTTGGGCTCAAATATATAGAGCTGCTCTGTTTGTTCTGCTATTTTTTCTGGGCCATCGACTCGCTTATTTTCTTGTAGCAGATTGTCGCCTTGCCAGTAGTACGTGGTATTGGTGAGCGTACCGTGTGCGTCTTTATGTTGTTTGCCTACACGCCGGCCTAAGGCATCGTATTGAAATAGGGTTACGCCATTTGCATCTTTGACGGCCTTTAGCTGATGCTGGGCGTTGTATTGGTATTCGGTGTTCAGGCCTGTTTTTACTTCCTTTTTTACACCCTTCTTGACGTCCTTCTTTACACCCTCTTTTGATGGCGGCACGCCATTCTGTTCGGCAAGAATACGGTTACCGAATACATCAAACTGATAATGAGTATCGCCCTGTACTGTTAAGCGATTATTTTCAACTTGCGTACTTTTAGCGTGCTGCTCTGCTTCGCCTTTGCTTTGGCTAATTGCCAATACATTGTTAGCGGGGTCGTGGAGTATGTGCTCGGGTACGGGGCCGTCGACTTGGATTAGCCGATCTAGCGGGTCGTAATGGTAGGTGCTTGCGCCTTTAAATTTGTCATCTATTTTGATGAGTTGATTGGCTGGACTGTAATGATAATGCTTTAGGTTGCGCTGTAGGTAATCGTTATCTCTACCCACAATTTTATTAATAAGGTGCTTGGCTGGATCACTGCCCCCTTTGCGCTGCACAACACCCGAGGTGCTAATGCGCCCTTGTGGGTCGTACTGAGTCAGTGTTAATAAACCGTTACCGTGATTGCGCTTTTTTTCTAGGCCTTGCTCGTCGTGATCAATCGAGACAATTTTTTCAGATTGGGCATTGTGCTTGGCTATATGAGTTAATTCACTGAGTTGCTGTGCGCGATTGTAATCTAACTTTAAAATATCGCCATTAGGCAGTTGGGTAAAGTTACGGTTACCGGCGCTGTCGTAATGGTGGCGAATCACTGTATCGTTTTGCCACTCTTCGGTCATTTGCCCTAGCGCGTTATAGCTCCAGCGACAACTGCGATGAGCATTATTGGCTTCGGTTAGTTCGCCGTGATGGTTATAGGCAAAGTGAGTAGTGCCATCGGCATTACTGAGTTCGGTTACTCGCCCGAGTGTATCGTGCTGGTAATCTGTTATGTTGCCTGCGCCCTCTTCTGTGCGTTCAATTTGTTGAATCACATAGCCTTGCTTGCCATAAATATATTCGGTTGCCTTGCCGTCAAAGCCGGTTTCTTTTATTAACCGCTCGTTGAGGTCGTAATGTAGCTGGTAGCGCTCACCTTTTTCGTTAAGTAAGCCAACAAGGTTACGCTCGCCATCGTATTCGTAGCTGAGCGTGGACTCGAATGTGGTTCCCTTATTGAGTATTTTCTGGGTAACTTGGCTTAAGCCATCATAGGTGTACTGAGTCGTTCGGCCAGCGGCATCGATTGCGCTTTCCAGTAAGCCCAAAGCATTGTAGGTGTAATGCGTGGTTTGCTTATCGGGCGTGGTCACGGCGCTTGTCTGGCCGCTGGTGTTGTAGCGGTAATGAGTGACCTGATCTGGCGCGTGCTGTATTGCAACCAATTGCTGCTTGTCGTTGTAACGGTATTGCTGATGGCGGCCCATCGCGTCTCGTACTACCGCAAGCTGACCGTTTTCATTCCATAAATAGGTTGTGCTGTGGCCCAAGGGGTTAATCACGCACGCCAACAGACCCAGCTGATTATAGCGGTACTCTGTCGACTGACCTGAGGGGTTGGTAATAGCGCTAATTTGATTGTGGTCGTTATAGTCACGAGACCAGCGGTTGCCATTGTGATCAACTGTGCCACTCACATAGCCTTGCTCACTGTATTCAAACTGTGTTGTTTGACCTAGGCGGTTGATCTCTACAATACACTGACCTGCCTCGTTATAACGAAACTGTTCACGACTGCCATCGGGGTAAGTCACCGCCGTAATTTGCTGCTCGTCATTGTAGCTTGTCAGTGTTTCACCGGCTTCTGCATCTTGGTGATAAACCAGCTTGGCCTGCTCGTTAAATCGGTAAATCTGCTGACCGCCACGGGTGTCTGTCATCAGTACTTGGCGATTAGCGGCATCCCATTTAAAGGAGTAGTCGTAAGTTGGCTGGCCATTAATTTTATCGCCCCACTGATGAACGCAACGCGCTGCGGGGGTGAGTTGATCCCATTCAAAATAGAAACTGTAACCGCTTTTTAGCTTACGCTGAGTGATCACATGGTTACTATATTGGTACTGCTCGCTAAAGCCTTCGGCATCTACTGCAGAGCTTAAATCGCCGCTTTCACTGTATTCATAGGCGGCCAGTACAAGAGCTTCTGCCTTGCCTTCGCTCGAATCTGCCTTCTTTTTTAACGCTTCAATATGGCCGCAAGCACTGTAACTAAGATCAATACCCTCACCCTGGCTACCCTGAATTGCAGTTAAGCGGCCCTCTTCGTACTCGAATGCGTAGCCGTTATGGTGGCTATCTTGGATAGCAGTGAGAACTAAACGCTGGCTGTTTGAGTCGGCTTGTTTATGACATACCGTGTGATAATGGCGCTGCAAGCCCGCTGGGTCGTTAAACGGCGTCACTATGTAATGGTGCTGATCTTTTCGATAAACGCTTAGGTGCTCGCTCACATTATGGCTACGCTCACCCACTTCCGGTAGCGGTAGATCGATAAGACGAGCTTCGTTGTCGCATAACTGCAGGGATTGTGCTCTTTCGTCTATAAGTAAGTAGTCACTCAGACTATGACTCCAACCAAAGCCTAGGCCTTCGTCCGATGCATTACTGCTCCGGTAAGTACGCGACCACGTTAGAGGCAGAGGGCCATCAAGATTTAAATCGTGGAGCTGTAATAGCTCTTCACCGCTAAAGAGACTAATGGGCTCGCCGCCAACACAGGTGTCATCGACAGGCAAAGAGACTAAACCACTTTGACTAAGGCCCATGGCGGCACCTAATTTATCGCCAGACTGATAAGCGGTACGGGCACTGTTTACTGGCCCAACTATCCCATTGATTTCATTAACTGCATTGGCGATTGTTTTTACAATAACCTCATTCATGTCTTCTTCAGCTGTTCTCAATGGTAGCGATAAGGTGCTGGATGTTTTGGCTCAATTTGATAATAAATCTCCGCTACATTTTATTCCTTTTACAAAATTAGATACCAATAAAATAAACGAAGGAAGAAACCTTGTTACTACTGGATTTTCAAACCCTAAAAGCAGTTCCTTTTTTGGTAGACAATCCAAACATTTTGTGTGTACTGATTGTCATAATATTCAACGAGAAGATCCTGATTTAACTAAAAGTAATCCAGATACTAGATTGACGTATGTAGCAGAGAAAAAAATTAAATTTTTACCTGCAACAACTTTGTATGGAACAGTTAACAAGAAACATTGGTACAACGATGATTATTTGACAAAATACGGAGACTTAGTGGTTCCAGCTCGAGATACATTAGAAAATGCAATTCAATTGTGTGCCGTTGTTTGTTCTCAAGGAAGAGCTTTAACGGATTCTGAAATGGAATCGATGATGCATTTTTTGAATAGTATTGGATATTCTGTGGCTGACTTAAATTTATCTTCAGCAGAGCAAGGGAAATTGTCTTCTTCTTTGATCGAATCAAAGTATTTAAGCTATTCTCCCGCAACATTTATGAAGCCTCAAAAAACAGAGGGAAGAGGTTTAGGAGAAAAAGGAAATAAAAAAGTAGGTAAACAAATATATGAGCTTAGTTGCCTTACTTGCCACAAAGAAGGAGGTGTAACGAACTATAAGTTGCATGATGATCAATTAACCCATAAACATTTAAAATATTGGTCTGGTACTCATAAAATTTTTTCAGTGTATGACATAACAAGAAAAGGAACGTATGCAAAAAATGGATACAAACCTTATATGCCTAACTATACTAAAGAACGGTTAAGTGATCAGCAATTAGAAGATTTGATGGCTTATATAAACTATGTAGCTAATACGGGAAACACCGAAGTGATTAACTCTACGAGTAACTAAAAAGTGTTCCTTCAAAATTGAGGTTGGTGACACTGAAAGCAAATAAAATTTATTAATAGAGGCGATTAAATAAAAAACTATGAAAAAAATATTATTCATTATTCTTATCGGTTGTTCCGTTCAATTAGTTGGACAAGACTCAACAGAATATACTTACAATACCTTTAATTCATCAAGAGTAATAAACTCTCACTCTACCGAAATGTTGGAA
>JAVCKV010216114.1:0-16325 GCA_032274145.1 Herpochondria borealis | reverse complement strand
CGTGTCAAGGGACAGGCCACACGGTTGTTTGAGCTCTGCTTGAGGGCAGGTGTCGAAATCAAGGGCCCGCTCAGCATGTTTGACAATGTCGATGTGGAGGCAGAACGAAAGAAGGAACCGGACCTTCAGTTTGAACTTGAGACTCTTCAAGTGTTGGAATGGTTAAAACAAGAAGAGTTGGCATGTCCGATTCAGCTTGAGAGTTCGTATGCTCTTCGCGATGCTGCTGGTAAGGTTGTGGGGGAATGCAAGCCCTTTACGAATGTTACCTCCGACTTTGTTGGTTTCCTGGATTATGTTCTCTTTGAACCTCAGCACTTTGAGCTAAGTGGTCGCTTGTACCTGCCAAGCTCCTTTAACGATCTCAACAGAAAGATACAGCTACGCAACGGACACCTCTTGCCGAGCTACGTGTGGCCAAGTGACCACCTTGCGGTAGGAGCGCAACTTTCCATTCGATTGCCACCGCCAAAGCAGGAACCAGCAGGTGGTTTCATGATGGATACATCTTTTCTTGGAGGGCAGTCCTCGTGGGTTATTGAAGACCAAAAGTCGGCGCCAGCAGCCAATAAGCCTGAAAATCACAAAGACCGTTGCGGATGTGGATGCATCCCTCCCGTCCTGTCTCTTTTTGAAATGGCAGAACTGCGAAAGAAGCGGCGTGCGGCTAAGCAAGGTGACAAGATATAATTTTTTGTCATAATATAGTATCTCTGTTTCTCTAGTATGGAGCTTCGTCCCCACATCCATATTATGTGGGAGACAAAAAGCACGCTTAGCTTGGTCGAGCCTAGCTTTCTCACCAGGATCGTTTTCTCTCTTTTTAAATGCATCTCTTTTTTCTCAACGACATCGAGCCACCACATGTCTGAATCGCACACAACACAACAACACTCATCTTTTTTTCCTCCCTCGCAATTCATTCATGGGTCCTCGATCGCCTCTTTTTTTGTTAAATTCTTATAATAGTCTCTCTCTCTCTCTTCGTTTACATAATAATGCGTACTATTGCTTCTGCTGACCAGCGTCCTCCTTCTTGAGCATATCAGCAAAAGATCGTCGTCCACCCCATGACACAGGTTGCACCTTGGCCTTTGGGGCGTCGTCACCGAGATTCACCGTGGGCTGAACCTCCTTTGGGATGGCATCACGGCTCTTTCCATTCTTTTTGTTGTTCTTCCCATCACTCTTTCCGTTCTATAAGTAGTAGCACGTACCACACACAAAAAAGGTCAGTCCATACTCTCTTTTTGGTAACCATACACAATACAACATTACACGCCTAACGGATCAGACAGTACGAATACATTGTTGCACCCATCGAAACACGTCGAGCATACAGAAAAGTTGTCATCATACCCGTCAACATAATATACTACACACACACGACCAATATAACGTACCTTGACTTCCATGGTCGCTTCAGAAGATGCACTGGATGCAGGAGCCGGTGGTGGGGTCTTGAGCAAGGCAGCGGCATATCCAGTCACGGGAGGTTTGGGCTTGAGGAGTTCTACCGACGACGACGTACTTGTTGTCGCCGTAGACGCACCATCCGACGACATTGGTTTGGTAATGTCATCCTCTTCATCAACAACAACATCCTTTGCTGCAGTAACGTCATTATCCTTGTTGTTGTTGTTTGCAACGACTGCTGTTGGTTCCAACGAGGGAAACTGAGATAGTGGAGGAGGTGGAGCCTGCTGCACTTTGGGCTGTTCTGGTGCTTTACTTGCTTTTGCGCCGCGCCCATTCAAACTCCGCCGACCTGCCGTCTTTTTACCATCCTTGGGACTCCGTGGGGCAGATGACTGCTGTCCTCCTCCCTTCACCTTCTTGCCACCAAAATTCTTCTTTGCTGCTGCAACACCATTGTACGGTAAGTTTCGGTCTCCTGCATAGACTTCCTTGCTAATGTTGGGTGAGGGATTGATTCCAGACTTTAGCCGCGCTTTGAGAGGCTCTCCTTTCAGCGTTTTTGACCTCAAGGCAAGCATGACATTCATCATGTCATCTCGTGATGACGTCGCGAGCGTCACGAACCTGATGAATGGATATAGAGATAGCGTTTAATCATAAAGTGTGAGAAAAGAGTCGTTTTGATGACTTGCGCAAAACGATAGCCCCGTTCCTTCCAAGGCCCACTTACCAGTAGTTCGACATATCCTCCACCACACTCTTGATCGGGGGACACTTTTCGAAATCAAAAAGTTCCCGAATGTCATCCTCCGTGACACCAGTGACAACTTCACGTAAAATAATCGTATTCTGCACTGCCGTAGTAACGGGTGGCGGTGGAGACAGACTTGACAACAGATCGTTGTTGTTGTTAGCAGAAAGAACAGGACGAAACGTCGTGGGGGTCGCGGGCAACTCGATAGGTTTGGAATCTTTGGGACCAATCGCTAGTAGCGTGTTGGGACCTTTTTCCTCCACTCGTTTCGAGGTCTCCTTGTCCACATGCACCACTTCCAAATAATCACTGAAATCTGTTGCAGCCATAACAACAGCGTTGTATCCATCCAGCGGGGTGCATAGCTGTTGAACCTTTGCAAAACTAGAAAGGATCGTGGCGGGTACGTAACCATCGTTAAGGTCTCGCAGTGTCCTCAGGTACGTATCTCTTGACAGGTTGACAGTCGAGAAGTAATACTCCAGTTGTCTCGACAAGTGTTCCAGAGTCTCTTCTGACACTTGAGGCGGCTCGTTGTTGTTCACTACTTCTTGTGATAATACTTCCTCATTGCTCTTAACGACTTGAGGTTGCTGCAGCTGCTTTTCGGGAGTCACTTCTGGGATAGCTGCTACTTCTTGCTTCGATGAGTCAAGGGGGGGAGATGGCGTGTCTTCACACGATGCTACGGCGGCCATGATGAATGATGAGCAGAGAGATTGATTACGAGGGAATAACAAACGACTTGATTAGAGAGAGAGAGAAAGATGAGAGAGAGAGAGAATACCGTGGCAATCGTCTTGGACTTGGAGGATGAGAGGACAGCAAGCAGTAGTAGGCAAACGCACTCTTGGCTGTGAGGTGTAGACCGTTTAGCCCGTGTCGCTTCCCAGTAGCCTTGCTATTTTTCATCAGTGGTGGGGGAAGCATGTTGAGGTTTCTTGAGGAGTAGGACGCTCAAGAGAGGAATCAGTAGCTTCTACGACTTGAAGTACGTGGAACCAACGACATCCAGACGGATTGGCTGGTGTGCCTCCATACGTCAGCTTCGGAGGCGGTCAGTCAGCTTCGTGTTTGTGTACGATAGTGGCAACTACTGGTACTGTATAATAAGTACTGTTTACTGTCACAAAAGTTACAGTAGAAAGTGCGTACAGTACAACAGGACTAAAACTGCCGCCAGGCGCCATCGCCAAAAGACTGACAGCCGACTGATAGCCATAGTCATAGCCATACAGCTCAAGACTCCGCGAGACAACATTGTGGCCATGATAATTGGCTCCTTCCGCAGAGCGGCCAGCAAGAGGTGAGGGCGTACTTCTGTGAACACTACTACTGTCTGCACTTCTATTGCGACTTCTAGCAGCCAGGCGTGCCTGCGGATACAGTAGTCGCCTACTTACAGATATCCACGATCACCTCACTGCACATAATCATACCCGAATATCGTGTCTGCGTGTAGAGACTGCGTTCCTTTGCTTCTCGTCATTCCTTGTTCATTGGCTGCTACCGTCAATTTTGAGACCGGTACTGTCGTTGCTGATGTGGGTCTGCCGGAAGAGATCTCCTTTCTTCCAGCAGGAACACTCAAAAGTGAGGAGGCAAGCGGCGCCTAGCTAGATCCCAATCTTGCCACTCACTCGATAGTGGTTTCACAAGATTCAGCTGCCTTGTGGAGATTGAAAAAAGCGTCGCTTGCAACTCCGAGTAGTCGACACGCGGCCCAAAGGTCCTTGCATCCGTCCGGACCATTTATGATATTATATAATGACAAACATCATAACATTGTGCACACTCTAGCATTGAGGTATCTTTTCCCCTCCTACAAAAGGTGGAGGCAACCTACCTACATCCTCCGCCACTGGTCTCCGACTAGACAGTGCTGGCTTCTTTGTGACCCGAAAGTAACTGAGCACGATGCATGGCATAGGTCTTGCCCAAGACCAATTCGGGATCTGGCGACAAAGCAACTAACTGGGTAGTCTGTGGAATTCAGGTGTCAGCTAGCTGCGAGGTCGTGTCGCTTACATATATCGATCGGCTCAGCCAACAAGGTTGGTTACGTCGGCCGGCCGCGTACCCGCTCTCACAGTACTTCGCGGGTTACCGTATGATCATAGTAGGCGTCCGTCTGCTTAGAAGATACTTCTTAGTGAGTCCAGTCAGTGCGTGCAATGGCCCATGCAGAATTGATTTAGACTACAGTAAGAGCTACAAGCATAGTCTACATCATGTAGAGCTTACAGCTGGGATATGGCACCTGATTATTTGGTCTAGCAGTAAGTTGTCGCAGATCCAATCTTGCTCATAAACGCCAGTGCATCCAAGGCAGCGTCGTTTGGGAGGAAGCATACAACGAAGAGGATGCAAGCGAGCTGTTGCTCGCGACTTGCCAGGAGGATGCAAGCGAGTTAGCTGGCGCTCTGGCTGGTACAATGATGTGGTTCAAATCTCGGGATGCAAGCGAGGTGTTGCTCGCGAGTTGCCAGGAGGATGCAAGCGACTTAGCTGGCGCTAACTGGTACAATGATGTGATAGAGAAATTCAAATCTCGGGCGAAGTCAGCCTAGCTATTCCGTTGTAGCAGGCTGGCACCTAACCAGCAGCGGCCACTGCCAAAGAGCTGGTCAAATATGGACAACGCATCATAGCAATATAGTATTCACTGTCCGTGGGCGATCTTCTTTCCCTTCCAGCAGGATGCGGTGGCAACTTCACTTGGACAGCTACATGTTCGTAGCTCTAGAGATGCGGCATGTCGACCGGCTACCAGCTATCTCTCGATGGTGTTTCTCGGCTCGCCTGCTACACCATACGTTGGCCGGCTCTCTCGCTTCGCGGGTGGGACATACTTATTCGACACTGTAAAAAGAAATCCCTTGGTGTCCCGCACGCAGTAGAGTTAGCATCCAGCTATAACTAACTGTGCATACAGCTACCGTAGCTGAGGTTTGACAAGCTGGCAACTGGTCTACCGGATCTTGCCCATAAACGCCCGCGTCGTTTGTGAGGAGGCATGCAAGCGAGTTGGCTGTTGCTCGTGACTTGCAACCCCTCGGTGTTGCTACTGTAGCTCGCGAGGACGGATGTGCAATTGCAACGACATGTGATTGACAGAAATTCAAATCTCAAAGGAGTGAGTGAGCCACGCTCTAGCTATTCCGTTGCAACAAGCCGGCAGCAAGAGCCAGAGCACTAACTTGGCGAGGAAGCAGATCTGGCCAAATTTGGTGCATAATGCAGTTGCATCCAGCCAAATCCCCTGGTTCGACTATTTCTTCCTTAGCTGTTTATAAAGTACTATGTTCAACGGACGTCGGGGATGGCTTCGTGCCACTGCAATGCGCGACCAACCGGAACAATTCCTTCTAATTATATAATTTTGCAGAGAACTCATGCCCGACAATAACTCAGATAATGAACGTGTACCTCATCAACACTTCGAGCAAGACAGTTGGAGCCAAATTTTTGTTGCATTCGTCCAAGTAGGCAATTAAACGCCGAGTCGAGGTCGCTTTTATGGGTACGGACGGCATATATGCCAAACTAGCACTAGGATGCACTGGTCCAGAGCTACGATAGATGCTCTACCGTGACATTTGGCAGGTGTCATACTAGGTACTTGGAGGAGCACGTGCATGAGACAAGCGTTGGCTTTCTGCTTAGAGCACTGTCCACACAACCAAGAGTCAATAAAAAGCGAGGGAGAATGTTGCTCGGGGTGCGCGCATATACGTCTAAAACGCCAAGACAACGGATAAGAATACCGGTTCTCACTCTTATGTCCTTCCCAAAAAAGTGAGCACTCAAAAGACAGTATGCCAACATCGGAATTCCTCGCCGGTCATTCTCTTTAGTGGCGATACTTCGCCGAATTCAAACTATGGGTATGAAAAAGAGTATGAGGTGGCAAGTCATGTACATTATTTTTCCATGAATATATATATAATTATGTTTTTTATAACCATCTGTATACAGTAGATAATCTTGAAATTTTTTCTGTCGCTTTTCTGGTCCTTTTTCGCGGGTCTATGTTTCCGTTGAAAGTGTCTCACTCTCGATAGAATTTTGACACAGGCGATCAATCGACTTCTTCGGTGCTGGAAGGTAAATACCCTGTCCCTCCGATCCGTTGTCCACTTTTCAGTTTCCCTTCACAAATCGACCTGAAAGTCGGCCAAGGCGGTGTTTTGCCCCATTACGCACCTCGTTATATTTCATTTGCATGGCTTACTCAGATCTATTCTATAACATTGGAAGTGGACTGATAAGTGCATTGGGTAGAGGGAGTGATTGGAAAGAGTTGTAAGCGTTTAGCGGTCCAACAAGAAGGCGAATTCTTCTAGAGTTGAACCGACAGTCCGTGTGTCTTTGTATTTGCGCATCAAGGAGAATATCCGTCTGCCCCCAAATATCATGGGCAAAGGATCTGGTTCAGGAAAGGGTGCCATTGTAGGAGATTCGCAACATACACTTGATTCATCATACTCATCGCTGCAAACGAAACAGCAACCTGCTGCTGTTCCGCCGACTCATGTCTCTCCCAAGGGACTTTTAAATGTTGGCAACACATGCTATGCAAATGCAGCAATACAATGTTTACTATCCACATCATTAAGTCATGCATTACTGGAACCAGATACTCTGACGATACTTCGGGGCTACGCCTCGAACTCGAACCTGTTGGCTATGGGATCTGGTAGCGTGGACGAGGAGGAAGAAAATAACGACGACTCACGGCGAAGAGAGAAGTTGTCTCGTCGTGAACGGCGACGGAAGAAACGAGAGGAAAAAAAGATGCATGAAAAGAGTGAATGGTTGACCTGTGAGCTCACGAGAATAACGAGAGAATACGCCATGCCGGAACCGGATCAACCGTCACCGTGGTTCTACGGACCACAAGCACCCATTGTGGACCCCGGAACCATTACCAGAAACCCTGATCGACTATCGAAATGTTTACGCCCCTTTCAACAAGAGGATGCACATGAGTTTATGAGAGCGCTGTTATCGACACTGACAATGAATGGTCACAACAAGCAGCTCTCAAGTCTTTTCGATGGTCTTTTGGAGTCGGCTGTGACGTGTCAAGTATGTATGCGCGCCAGTTTAACGCGGGATCGGTACATGGATCTCAGTCTTGACATTGTTTCCAAGGAGGTGAATACCTTGGAGGATGCGCTGTGTGAGTTCACCAAGACGGAACTGTTGGATTGTGACAATAAGGTACAGTGCCATACGTGTAAGCTGAAACAACCGGTGGCGAAAGGACTGCGTCTTGCGACGGCTCCTTCGATATTGGTGTGTCAACTGAAACGCTTTGCGTATGACGATTTCGGTCGCCTGGTGAGATTATCCAAACATGTTCGGTTTCCCCTGCATCTGGAGATTGGAGATTACATGTCGCGTGTCAACAAGGCCAAGCCACCTCCATACGAACTCGTTGCTGTGTTGGTGCATCAAGGCAGATCGTGTGACTCTGGACACTACTTGGCCTACGTCAAGTCGAACAAGGATTGGTACAAGGTGAATGATAGCGTTGTATCAAGAGTTGATGTTGAGACGGTCCTGAGACAACAAGCCTACATTCTCATGTACGAAGTCGCTGGCATGAAATCTTCCACACTGCCCAAGGTCAGGCCCGTAGTCCAAAACTCATGGAAGGATGAGGATATTCCAAATGCTCCTCGGTTTCGGGGGTCAGCCGCACCCGAACCAAATAATCTACAGCGATCACTTCTGAATATGATCTGCAACGTTTCGGAGGCTAACGAAGCGATTGTCCGCGATTTTTGCTGTGGCGCCACCACGATGCTGAATCGTCCTCAAGGACGTTCCCACTACAACCAACACGAGCGGAAGAAGGCAACCTTTGAAGAACGACCTTTCTACGAAATTGCTGTCCCCGACAGTCAAAACCGTACCTCGCGAAGGCGACTACGAGACTTTGACTGCGATGACACGGTCGGCAACTCGACCCTGGGAGATGGCAGTACTGTCTATACAACGGACTCGTCTCAGCTTTCCGGCCTGAGGCGCTCCAATTCCGGCGGCAACTTGCGTGACCTTGAGATTGAAGCCTACAAGGCCTACTCGGGGCACCACTATACCGAGAGCGATCCTGGTGGCAAGGAGCGCAGTCAGTCGGTACGAACGACGAGACGGCGGCATTATCGAAAGTCAACATCGGCGTCTCCCACGCTACCGCCACGGCCCGCGGGTCACCGGAGGCGACACTCTTCGACACAGAAACTAATTGTGTAGTCCGATAATAGAGAGAAGAACAAATAGAATCATTGTGCTGGTGTGAAGAGTTGATACTACACTGGATTGTGTGCATGGCTAGCTAGTAGCTTCTCTGGAGATATTGGGAAGTGCCAGAGGCAGCATGCTGTACTTGAAGTACAGTACGTACCTGAAAGGAGAGAGTTCGCAACGAAGCACTTTCGCCAATTTTGTTGATGGAAATGGCCAAATTTGATCGAAGGTATACTCGTACTGAATGAATCGCCATACTATTCTACATTACTGCTACGAGAATGGTCACACATGATACAACAGGCGGATTGGAACAAGATTGGAAATTTCGACAGAAGAATTCGGCCGAATCGTAACGTCTTCGGTGGACAAGATCACAGCATTCGTGGTACTATAAACGTATAATTAATATCAAAATCACACCATTCTTGCCATTCCAATTTGTTCTTCCCACGCAACCACGAGCAAGACGCATCCAAAATAAAACGATACAAACAACGAGAGCGACAAAACCGATAAAACCGCACGAGAGAGACATATTTCAAACAGGAAGAGACATCGTTGTTACAATTAGATCCCGCATCACAAGCAACACAGTTAGTTAACCAAGAACCAAGACAACACAACCATGGCGAATGGTGGTAATGCGCTCCTTGTGAGCCTCATGGAACACAACGTGGACGCCAACATTATAGATTTTGATCATTACAGAATTCGAGGGGGAATGGCAGTCGAGACCGACTATATTATCTGCATCAAGCCCAAGAAAGAGAAGGATGGCATCTTTGATACATTCAAGTAAGTGCATCATGTGCATGTAGTGCTGCCTACTTGCAGAGTGCATTATATCCCTTTTCTCAAACTCACGCTTTGTTTCTCTCCCGTGCTTTTGCGTTACAGGGTCAGCAAGACTTACAGCGCCTTTCGCACCCTCTCGAGTCAGCTCAAGAAGTGTGTCGAAGCGACTCTGACTCATGGCCAGGATATGTCGAAGGTAGACCGCGAAATGGTAAAGTTTGTTCAATCCATAGAGCACCTGATTGAGGCGCAAAAGACTCGATTCCTCGGAAAGGTCAATTTTAATTATGTCAAATCACTTTCCAAGCAGAGAGCGCAGATCCTAAACGATGCCTTGGAGACCATTGTTGCCAACTTCCCCAAGTCTATTGAAAGTGGATCGGCTTCGGTTCGAGCGATTTCACAGATTTTGGAGAACTTCTTCTTGACCGATCATGTGGAGGACTCTTCTGACGACGAAACGTCTTGCTCACCTTCTGAGAAAAGCAGTAATGCTTTCAATTTTAACATGCTGAACCCAGTCACTCCGCTCAAGAAGATCCTCAAGCCAAAGAAGGGTTCTGTGTCCGAAAATTCTGATGAATACACTCCAATGCGAAGCATTACTTCCCCCGTTGTACCAATCACTCGCAAAACACGTCGATCGATGATCCTTCGTGCTCAGGACGTTGAGGGCCTAGCCAAAGAGGGAGCAGACGCGACTCTCTTGATGGATGATGATCGATCTGCCCCTCATCTTGTCCCAAGTTATTCTGCACCAGTCCCTACGGTTGCCTTTGCAGAGAACAACAAGTTTGGAAGCTTGATTGAAAACAGTCCCATGATTTTCTTGGCCATTTTCATTGCATCTGCGGCTGCCCTCAAGTTTGCCTCCACAGCGTCCGTCACGCTCGATGCGGACATTGCCTTGTTGTTTGCCTTTGCCATGTTTTGTCTTGGGCTGCACATGCCGCGTCCTTCGCAATCCGGCATTGACACTCCTCCTGTCGTGCAAAAGCCAGCTGTTTCGTTTGCACCACCCAAAATTGATCGCTCTGGTAGTTTCATGCTCAAACGATCTCTCCTCGTCTCGCCCAAGGCGACTGGTATGGAGGGCACCGACACGTTGTTGACAGAATCTGAAATCATGGAGGGCGAAGAAGATCCACTCATCAAGTCACCTCTAGACATGTTCCCCAAGGGAGCCAAGTTGGGATCGCACTTGAATTGCTGGTCCATGCCTCCCTCTGCCAACTTTCATGTGCGAGGCCCCAAGTACTTGGAGGACAAGAAGAAGATCCCCTCCTCCGAATATTTGTTTCCAGCACGTGGCGTCGACCTCTTTCTCACGGATGCCTGTCCTGAAAATGTTGGATCCAACTCGGGTGTCATGGGTGGAAACCTTCGTGACAAGCCAACGTTTATTATCAACTTTCGTCTTCCGTGGGGCGTATTCATTGCCTACTTTGAGATTCCCGAACGCTTTATTCCGTTTGTTCGAAAGCGATATGAGTTTGACTTTGACGGCAAGGTACCAGATATGAAGAAAATGTCGGGAGCCGAACGGAGCGCCGCTCGCTTCCTCGAGGCGGACCAGGACACGAAGAACAAGTTGCTCAAGATTGTACCAGTGGTTGTGGAAGGTCCATGGATTGTCAAGAGTGTAGTGGGAGGCAAGCCAGCCATTATTGGAAACAAGCTTCCAGTCAATTACATCTACCAAGCCAAGGAGGGCAAAAAGGAACTCTACCTGGAGGCTGACCTGGACATTGTGTCCAGTTCTGCGGCACGTGGAATTTTGAGTGTGGCACGTTCACACACCCAGGTCCTGACTCTGGACCTTGGTTTCGTGGTGCAAGCCAACGAGCAAGATGAGCTACCCGAACAAATGCTTGTGGGTATGCGCAACCATGGAATCGATCCACTCACTGCGTCTCCACTCCCACCCATGAAGAATCAATTCTTTGGTCTCGACACTGAATCTACCATGACGTTGGATGCTTCTTAGAATACTGTATGTATGCGCTGAGTGATTTGTCGGTGTAGTAATGTATTGGAGCTGGTATAGATGTTTAGTGATTATCCTTCACTCAATAGTTTCTACTGGAGTAGCTACCTTCTGTCTATCGATAGTTTCAGCCTAGTAATTTCCTATCTCGTTTACGTCCTCTTTTCTCCCAATTGATTCGAGAGCAATACCAGTTACACTATTAGCCAAAATTATAGCTTTATTACACGGAGATCGAAAGACGCCTTTATCTGACGGTAAGAGAGGGGGGCAGCACTCGATGTGGCGGTCGAACGAGTGGTCGAACGCGAAATACTCGTTTCTTGCTTAACTCTCTGAAATGACTTCCTAGCAAACGCTCGAACGGATCCTCATGCCACGAGACTCCTCGACCCTATGCTTTCTTACTGTCGACTCGCAAACTCCAGTTGTTGATCGGCTGGTTGATTGCTGGTGCGCGCGCGCAAGTACACATCATATGTCTTAGTCACTGTCAGAATCCCATTCCTCTCGTTCCTTGGCTCGAGCCGCGAGTCGCCGTCGCACTTCTTCTGCCTCTGCCTTGAGTTTGAGTTTCGCTTGCTCTTTTTCCTTCTTTTTACGATATTCTTCAGCGACTCGTGCCGCTCGAATGGCTCGTCGAGCTGCCACGCCACCTCCGTGAGCATTACCAATCCGCAGCGACGGAAATGCCACCAACAGAGCCGTCATGTTATCCTTGGACTGTTTGTCCAAACACGTGTCGAGCAACTCTTCTACTACCAACCCAATATCATGTTCCCCGTCATCGAGAATACTTTGTATCAGATCACCACAACCCCGACATGATAGGACATCCCAGATCCCATCACAGGCCAGGAGAAGGAATTCATCATGAAAGGGATCTCGATCCACCAGGACGAAATCCGGTATACACGTGACTTTTTGCAAATCAGGCGGTAGCTCCGGCACTGCCTTGTAATGAAAGTCTCCCAGTCCTCGACTCACGGCCAAATCACCATCGACACGTTTCATACTGACATAGCCTCCCGCGTTTTCAATGCGATTCCGTTCCTCCTCGCTTTGTGGTTTGTGATCAAAGCTAAGCTGCACCGTGTGACCCCCGGTTCGATAAATCGCTCGCGAATCTCCGGCATTGATGCACATGATATGCGTGGGTGTCACCACGACACAGCATGCTGTCGCACCACTCTTGTCTACCTTGTGCGACCCATCTTCACCGACAATCAATCGATCGGGGTTCTTAATCATGTCTTCATCGAGTTCTAGAAACGTAGTTAGCAGTGCGGATTGCAGTAATTCCAATCCAATGGGATGATCTCGAAGAGAGGGTGCGGGTAAAGAGGCGTAGAGTTCAAAGTGCATTTGTCGTGACAGCACTTTCATAAAGTGTTTTTGAACATAGTTGGACGTCAAGTCTCCTCCGTGACCGTCAAAGACTCCAAAGACTGCAAAGTTCTCCAGTCCAGGAGACACATCGAGTGATGCAATGTGTGTATCTTCCATCTCGGGTCGATATCCCTGCATTCCAGATACGGCATATCGCATACCATCTCGTTCCCCCTGTTCGGTGTCTTTTTCAGTGATTGGCCTCTCCAGTAGGTTCCCCATTGTGATGGCTAATTATTCTGACAGGGCTTGTTCTGTAATTCTCGAATTCTATGCGAGAGAGTCCGTTCGAACCCCTACCTCTGTACACGCCTTTGACCCTCGCGTTGACTGTAACAATGCTTCAATATGCGCCTTGGAATGGTTGGTGATGGCATAGATCTGTTCTAGTAGGATTGCAGAGGATGTCCGATGCCAGTCATTTCAACGATATTGCTATTGATTCGGCTATTTTTTCAAAATGAGAAGGTGCTTGTCACAGCTCGCATAAAAGGCTCGCAGTACAGTACGATACGTGCTCATGCGTACTGTTGTGCCATATCCATACTTGATTACCTGGCTGGTCCCAGTGTACGAGTAGGAGGTGTCAGGCTAGCTAGAGTGAAGCATGATATGTTGTGTATGTAGTGTTGAGAAGAGTTGCACTCTTGGTTAGAAGCAGGGACATCAACGTGGCTTCCCCTGTTCTCTACCTCAGCAGTACTGTATGTGGTGCCATCGTATCGACAGCCGATTTGTAGATCTACCGCAAACCTATAGTCAACATTAGTATATATAATCAATGTAGCAGAGAGGGTTAGAGAGTCTAGACTGCTGGAGAAAGTATCTACTCTCTCTACTCTCTCTACTAGAGAGAGTAGTAACGCTAACGCATACTCTCTCTCTCTCTCTTTCTCTCTCTCTCTCTCTAATGCTAAGGGATAAAGTCGATAATATAGACTATTCCGTTCGAGCCGACACTGGATTACTATCTTGCAGCTCTTGCAAGCCAAAACTAGAAGCACGCACCTTTGTATCCAAAGCCTTTATGTGATCCGACGACAACGTCATCTTAGTACTATGTCTAGAGTGCAATGTTGCTTGTAAATCGGCTACGTACCCCTGAAGAACCGAAACTCATATCAGGGTTGCCTGGGGCTAGCTAGCACGCATCGCGGCAGCCCCTCATGCGCTTATCGCGATCACTCTTTAGAACGATTGGGATCCTATCAAAAGAGTTCTCGTCACGTTCCAATTGACCATCACCATGCCAAGAGAGACACTCGGGCAATGGCTGGCTACCTCGACCCCGGGTTCTCGCTTGCTATGGCTGGCTACCAGAAGCGGTATGGACAATAATAGTAACAACATTGAGGGAGAAATCATAACAAGTGACTGCCAAAGTATGTTAGCAAAGGAATCGTTGAACCCAAACGCCATCGTTGCGCGCAAAGCCCCACAAGAGTTGTTTGCTTGTTGTAATGGTCCCATACGGCAATAGAGTAGATATTGGTCATAATGTAATCAGGGAGATCATGGGTTGCACGAATCGTATCTACAGATTATAAACTATTGGTTCTAGTCGAGCCTACATAACCGTTATTCTCAACATTGAGTTCACACAATCGACAGTCTTGGTTGGGCTTCGATGTTTGGGGTTCATAGCGGCGGTACATCATTCTATTTACGGAAATGACAGTACGAAGTGCTCAGAGTATCCAACTGGGCAACTTCCTGATGCTCTCTCTACTAGAGGAGCATGTGTACCAAAAAGTGGATTCTGAGGTGGACGCCGCTGCAACGAATGAGGCGATGCAGTTGACTGCTCTACCATACATTATTTCTTGTTACTATCTAAGCGGCAGCAACTGATTCGCACCCTACTCGATAAGACTCGAACGTAGTGACGGACACTTCGCTTCCTCGCATCTCCACACTTGATCGCCGTGTAGGCCATCACAGTAGCATCTAGTCACAGGATGAGGCCCCACGCCATTCGGACACTGCTGTACCCCAAAGAAACATGTCTTGGCTTCCCGCTGACACCTCATGCCCTCATCAGGAGGCATATCCTTGCGTTTCTTGCATACTTGCAGATTGGTTCCAATAAAATTAGCAAACACTCGCGCATACCAAACTGGTTCAGGAAGAGAACCGGTTGGTGCGATGGGTGGAGCTGTTGGTGCCGGAGATGGGGGTGGAGAAGGAGGAGGTGTTGGTGGCGGAGTTGGGGGTGGAGAAGGAGGAGGTGTGGCCAGATGGATTGGTTGGACTGGCTGGACTGGTCCAGAATCGCTTGTTGGTCCGATTAGCTGAACTGATGGGACGACTGGTGCAACTGGTCGGACTGGTTGGATTGGAATTGCTGGGTAAACAAATGGCGGGAAGATTGTTTCCGGGAGGACTTCATCCGTTCTGAATGCAGTGCTCCATTCAGACTTGAAGGAGAATAGAGTGTCGCTGTAGCCGGCAAGCATTTGCTTGGTATTTTCAGTATCTCCACGGTAAAGACGCAACTCTCCGAATGACGATCGGACACGAGTTGACACTCTAAAGCGATCATCAGTGATGTAGAGAACATACTCGTGGCGATCCAGCAACGTCAATAGCTCTTCGACGACAGCACCTGCTACTTCACCTTCATATGTTCCAACGGGCTTGCTGTAGACAATATTGCCATCTGCGCCTTCAATCCTCCAGCCCTTTTCAGCGGGATATGCATCAAGCGCGAATATGAGAAGGACATCAACCTGGGGACTAGAGGGGCGGCTAGTCATTGAGGGTTGCAAGGAACCTGATGGCATGCTCGTTGGCGAAGCAGTTGGATAAACACCCGGCGAGACGACTGATCGGGGAAGGGTCTCGTCTGTTGTGAAAGTCGTATTCCATTCAAATCGCGATGAAGTGTAGCAGTATGTACATATAGTAGTGCGGCTGCTGTAGATGGCAAGAACTTGCTCCGGGTCTTCGACAGCTCCGCGGTAAAGGCGTAGCTCGACACTTATAGGATCGCTATCGCTAATGTCCCTGATGTTGCCAAAGCCGTTGGCGTCATCATCCACGATGTAGAAAACGAATTCGCGATGATCCTCCAAGGTCAGCAACTCTTCGATGACAGTACCTGCTTGTTCGTTTTCATATGTTCCAACAGGTTTTCTGTAGATGATTTCGCCATCTGTGCCTTGAATCCACCAGCCGTGGTCATCAGGGAAGCTGTCAAGATTGAACTTGAGCAGGACCTCGATGGAGGAACCGGTGGGACTGTTACTCATTGAGGGTGCGGTAGGTGGTGCGGAAGATGGGGCAACAGTTGGAAATACAACTGAAAAAGTTGTCGCGGGGAGGAACTCATCTGTTCTGAAGGTGGTGTTCCAGTCAAATTGGCGGCAATAGCCCCCAAAGAATGGACAGAAGTCGATGCATTCTGATTCATCGTAGAAGGAAGAGATTTGATCACTGTAACCAGCAAGAATTTGGTTTGGGTTTACAACATTTCCGCGGTAAAGACGCGCCTCCGCCCAGTGATCGTTCTCAAAGTTCCGAAAGTCACCCCTTGTATCCGTGATAAAGAAATGGTGCTCTTGATGATCCTCCAAAAGCAAAAGCTCGTTGATGACCGCACCCTGTTCCTCGCCACAATACGTCCCAGTTGGCTTGTGATAGACGACATCGCCATAATCATTTTCGATTCTCCAGCCAGTTTCATAGGGCCTGGAGTCAAGTACAAGCTTGAGAAGTACC
>JAVCKV010216004.1:0-16328 GCA_032274145.1 Herpochondria borealis | reverse complement strand
CCTTGGGGTCGTCTACCAAGGCATCATACGCCCTGGCAAAACCTCGACGAAATCCTTCAAAGATTGCTTCTCGCTCCGTCTCCAACTTTGTTACTTCCGCAGACCCGGGCGGCAAGGCCATGGTTAAAACATGCGGTTCCGAGAGATCCTTGTAATCGCGAGTGCTGTTGGCATAGTCGTTCAATGCCAAGACATCTTCAGAATAGCGCTTTTTATGCGAATGCGACCGGAGGTACTTGTAAATCTTGGGCAACCAATTCTTGCGCAAGAGGAATCGTTTGAAAATGAGGCCTTCGAACATGCTGGCTTTGCCCGACACGTCCACACCATCCGGTCGCGACCGAATAGTCACTACGTGCGTCGCTCCATCCTTAATGGCCGCACGATAGGGCAATGGCTCGTAGAGCAACGAGTCGGCGAGTGGTTCTATTTCATCACCCAAAAGATTGTTGCCGACGACGACCTTTTGACCCGTCGTGTTGGCTGCCACGGCGGTAAGATTGAGATTCATCATGGGGCCTGCTAGACCGGGGAGTAGACACGAAGCATGCATACAGTCGGCAAGTTCCTCCAAGGTTTCAAAGATACCACTCTCCATGTCCATGACCAAAGCCTTTTCTTGTTTGAGATTGGAGCAAACCACCTTGAGCGGCTGCACCTTTTGCATTTCCACAAACTTGTTCCAGTTGAGTGGTTTGGTCGTTTGCAATGTCCTGTGCAGCAGATAGGGCAAATTCAAGACGGGTTTGCCTTCATCCGGACGCGTCAAGACATCCTTTAATAAACGCGGATCCAACAATCCTAGTCCCAACGACCGCAACAACCGACGAGGGTCAATAAACTGCCGTCCCGCCGTGGTGAGTTGATCATAATACACTTCCGGACCGAACCAGGGTAATTGCCGCGTAATGAGATACGAACCGATAATGGACCCGGCCGACGATCCATAAATCACATCAATGGAATCGGTCAAGTTGAGGTAATCCACCGCCCCGACCATGCCGGCCGAGACGCACCCCCGCATACCACCTCCTTCAATGGCCAGTGCAATTTTGAATCCATCCGGTCGTCTGGTAGTCATGGGCATGGAAGCATTCCTTCGTCGGTCATGCAACAATTGTGCCACTGGATGGACATAATCAGGTTCCAAGGGTGATCCTATATTTTGGGTAGTGCCGAAGACGCGCAGCGAGTTGAGCAGATTGCCATACTCAATGTCTCCCGTCTTTTCATTGCGAAATCGGCGTTTGTCGTCCTTGAAATAATCATGCAAATCTGCCACAGAAGTAATGCGGTACTCTGGTTTCTCTTCCTTCTTTTTGGTCGCCATTTGTTCTTTTGTTGTACTATCGCCTACTGTTGCTGCTCCTTCCTTATTGCTGTCATTATTATTTATGCCACCCAGCTTGTTCATGAGACGACGGCGTTTGGAAGTCGGGTCCTTGGGAACCACGGACATGTATAGCGGTTGTTGTCTACTACTAGTACTAACACTTTTTGTAGAAGGACTTGTGAAAGGAACAAATGCTGCCAAGAGAGGCAAATTCCAGGAAACGGCAAGCATTGCCGTCAAGGGTAATATCCACATTGTTCTTCCGGTTAACGATGATATTCTCCTCATGGTTAGGTAACGTAGTGTAGTGTGTGAGTACTAGTAGTGTTGCTTGGTTGGTCGGTTAGGCAGGGCAGATTGTTGTGTCGGTTAGCAGACGATGTACTAGTACTTGTTAATTTAGGTTGCGGTTTGTAGAGCCTGCCCTCATGTAACTAACTTACTTGGGCGACCGCTTCTTCTTTCTTTAAATTTTGGTGATGATGATGAATGGTCACAGTTTTGACTTGTCATTCATTCGACTGCATGTTTTGCAGGTGTTTAGTGGAAGAGTTTGGTGGAGGTTTTGGATTGGGTTAGGAACAATTGTAGTGTGGCATGTAGAAAATTCTGACGTGGTTGTCATTTTTTGTTGGATCTTTTTTCGTGGGCTAGTCGCGCTAGGGATTCAAATAATTGCGAGAATCAGTATCCATGACTGAAGCTTAGCCGTGCTGTGTACTTGCTCGTACGTGTACATGAATGTTATGATCTACTACTAGCTAGTAGTCTGGTGCTGGCCAATGGGAACTATAGTAATTAATAAGATAAGCTTGTCATTCTTCTGCCTCCACTTCGCCGGCGGAAGTCATGATCAGGAGTCCAGTGAGCTCGAAGAAGAGCCGTAAGAGCCAACGAAAAGGTTTAATAATCGTCAATTCAATTGCATTGGAAGCAAGGGACACCTTCTGAGTCATCTGCATCCCTTCCGACAGTTCGTCGCACTCTGCTTTTGGTTCCACTTCCGCCTGTGGGCCCACATTGACACTGCTCATGGCGATGATTGGAACTGCGCGTTGGTGATCATGCCCATGCTTGGCATCGATGCAAATGAATTCCACAAAAGCTTTCGTGGATACGGACGCTGCATGATTTTCAATCGGCATCAGAATGACAATGTTGTTGCCATGCGCTGGGGCGGAGAAATTGATTTTGAGTTCCCTCACCTTCACATTGTAACTCGCCTGTTTGCTGGCAGCCATGGTCCAGTCACCGGTGGAGGGAAAGTCAAGATGGCCAGAGCCGCAGACATGGTCAAGGTTGTGGCCAAAAAGACAGAGGCGGTGCCGTTTGGGTGTTCCTGACCACTCCTGAAAGATTGCCTCTCCATTGAGGACAAGATGGTTGCCGCTCTCGTCTACCCACGTGACGTTTGCGCTAACAACTGCATTATACACGTTGCCGTTGGTGCCCTTGGATTTGGCAGTTTGCCACACTTCAGGTAGGTTTGGAATTGACATGATATCGATTAATGCTCCGATTTATTATGCAAGGGGGGTTGCGAATATGAGCTTGTCGCGGAGCTGGTTGTTTGTCAGACATGGGGCAAGAGGAGGCGGAGAATGGGTGAAAATTTGGTGCATTCAAGGAAAGTTCCAAGTCCATGTGGATGCGTGCTGCCGCCAAATTTATTATCGAATCTTAATTAACACCCATCCTGATGCGAGTCCAGTCTCCGAGCAATCGCGGTTGTGACACGTCTTCCGACTCAATTGCAATTGTTCCCTCCGCTCCCTGTTGGTGTCCACGTCCAATTTTCCCTATGCTTTCCTTTGCACAATTTCCTTGTAGGGACCACTAACCACTGCTACTTTGTGTATGATGTCCGGCAATAAACAAGTCCGCACCGTTGGCTTTTTCAACATTCGAGACCAGGAAGCAGAGGCACTGGTCGCGTTGAGCACTGACTCCTTGCATTACATCAACGAAACAATCCGAAATGCCTTGGAAAAAGCGGATGAGAAAAGGGTGGATGTGGTGTCGTGTCTTTGCTTCAACCACAGAGTAGTCGTTCCGAGTAATCTTCCCTGTTTATCTGCCGTGCAGGAGAAGAATGCCACTGTGCTCGACAACCGAAACGGCTTCCTCAGGCTCCAGACTACAAATGGCTTCGAGGTTTCCTGCCCTATTATAGGCGGAGCCGCGACATTTAGTTTCCCAGATAAGGGAGTTCCAATGCGCGATCCAGTAAGTTCGGAGAGAGCAAGTGAATGTTCTGAAATTTTTACGAGCATTGTCTTGCTGCTAACACATGTTTGCTGTGGTTGTTCCTACCAACATCCCTTAGTTAGGCGCGACAAGGAGAACCTCTAATGATGCAGCTGCGTCAAAGGCATGTGTTCCCGACTGTAAAGTTGCTGGTGAAAAAGCTTCCGACAACGTTTGTAAGGGCGATGATTTCACGTCGGAGGCGTCAATTTCTGATTGCGAAGACGGGCGAAATAAGGGTTTGTCGCAGATGGTGGCACCTGTTCTGAAAAAGACCTGCGTTGATATTAAGAAGAGGGGTTATACCTCGTCATCCTCCACCTCTGACTATGAAAATGGCCGAAACAAAGACTTATCGCAGATGGTTAAAGGAGTCACCGGGCTTGGTCAAAAGCATGCGCACAGTTCAACTGACAGTGACAGCTCGTCCGGAGCATGCAAGCCTCCTCCCAAGAAACGAACCAAGATTCGTATCCTAAACAGACCCAGGAGAGAGAAGCCGCTTTGGGTTGATGATAGTGATGATAGCAATGCTAGCGACAGTCCTTAGTTTTCATGCCTGCCTCGGAATTGGCCACGTCTTCGAACTG
The DNA here is from genome assembly GCA_032274145.1 of Herpochondria borealis. Classification (NCBI taxonomy): domain Eukaryota; phylum Rhodophyta; class Florideophyceae; order Ceramiales; family Ceramiaceae; genus Herpochondria; species Herpochondria borealis. The sequence continues at coordinate 12,158 of JAVCKV010216004.1, read as the reverse complement.
GACTTAGCTGCTATGACATTAAGCAAAGTGTTTAGTTATCTTAACCTATTAATGTGAATCGGTATAACACTCATCATGGGTGCTCGTTTACATTACTCAGCTGGAGGAGTGCGCGATGGCTGGTGTTTGTGTTGTGTCGGGTTGTTCTTATCGCGTGGTCATCGCGTGCTTGTCAAAAAGGGAAAATCCGACCATTTTTGAAGGGGGGCACCAATGAAGCCGAAAAGGGGGTCCATGCACCGTCGATTTATGGATAAGAAGGAAGCATTGTACTTTTAGATTAACAAAATGGGTATAGTTTAAGAGGGGAAAAGAGCCACATTTCCCTATTTCAAACATTTTTCATTTTTGGCAGCTCTCTCGATTTGAATAAAAAGCGCACGCACACTGGTCCCTTACTCAGTCATGCATTGCTGACCGACAACATCCACAGGCCTATTTATTTCAAATCATTCATTCGACAGATCAAAACAAAACGATTGCTTCATCTTTTCCTGAAAACCTTGGATGCATTCCATGGGTACACTAACAAGATAGCGTCATAAAGAAGAAGCAAGGGAAGAAGTGTGCATCATCTTCTTCCACTGACGATATCCTTTTACTTGGTTTTGTTGAAGCCAGCAATCAGCAACATGAATTGGGAAAAGCCCGATTGGAACAAGGAAAATCAGGATGCCTTCACCACGCCGAAAAAAGGGTTGCCCTATTGGCTTACCGATAAAGACCATACATTGCGAGATCACCCTTTTGCAGCTTCGCTACAAGCAAATGACAAGATCAAGAAACGTCTGAACGACCCTAGGACCCCCTCTCTCTTCACCGTAAGAAAATGGAGCAGCCAAATCTACGGCCACGCAGTAGAGACCCGTGGTCAGGTTGCTGCACGATGCGAGGATGTCATTGGCTTCGCACGTGCCATCTGCCGCGAGAAGCTACCACAGTTGAACAATCTGAAAAAACTGGATCGCAGAGTAATTAGGAAAGACATTGCAAACTATGGATATGGGAGGACTCCCGTCAAACTGAGCAAGGCAAAGAGGAAGAACGCAAACAAGACAAGCGATGTGTCACCTGATGCACAGCACACGCACAGTGGAGTAAGAGTAGTTGACGGCGTCAACAGCATCAAGGATCATCCAGTCGCATCAGCAGCAGTCAATTTGAATCGCGCCTTCGCTTTTGCGGTGCCTCGTGCACCCCCTACCCATCAACCCGAGACCTTTCCAACGATTTGCAGAGGATTCGGAGGGCAGAACTTTTGCTTTGAACCATGGCTCAAAGAGCTTCAATTAGACTTCTCAGTTGCGATAGATAACGGGGAAGTCGAGGTAGATTTCGCAGAGCTGATGAGCCTCCCGATGGGGGTAGCGTTGAATAGCCTCTACCTTTCGAAGGTTCATGGATTCACCATAGCAAAGGAACCCGTTGATGCTTCCAGTGGCTTTCCAGAACCTAATTCTGCTACCACTGGAACTGTTTTTCGAGCAACTGCTTGCACTGGCCAAGCCTGGTCTCCTCAGGCTTTCGGGCATCCTGGAATTTGCATACCATGCGATCGAATGCGTTTTGGGAACTCAGTGTATCGAAAAATCGAAAATGTCAAGAAGCGAATCGAGGACAACCATGCCTATAAGCCCGCCATGAACGATAAATGGGTTGCCAAGAAGCCAAAAGTAGCATTCCAGGCCATCGACCAAATGAAGAAGCTGGGCAAGCGCAGACACCGAAGACTCTTGTACTTGGAGTTTTTGAAGATTACAAATTCAAAGCGCTCTAAAGCCGACAGTTTTGTGATAACTTCTCCCGACAAAAAGAAAGCCCTTGCGGCGACAATTGAGTTATTAAACAAGCAGATGGAAGAATTCTACCCCGTGAGTAAATACGAAGCCGAGCACGAAATCTTTCGCTGCTTTCGCAAGACTTTTCTTCAAAACTTGTGGAAAGATGGAAAGAAAGATGGTGGTGTACGAATTGACCCTACCTTCTTCAAGTGGTGTGTATCCCTGGCAGCCAGGGCATCAGAGCAAGTCTATAACGAGTTGGCGAGGGTGTTCATGCTTCCTTCCAGACAGTGGGTAAGTGTAGTGTGGGTCGGCCATTTCAAATTGATAATTGCATGATTGCCCGGCTCACCACTGTTGCCCTAGGTCAAGCAAAAGCAACGAGCTTTAGTTGGTGGCCAGGACATGAGAAACTTTGGCATTCTGTTTGAAATGATCGATAGCATTCAGGAGAACCTAAAAGAGTACAAGCCATTCTCGAATGAACGCACAGGTTCCATTTCTTTTGATTCAATGGTTCTTGGCCGAGAAGATATGTGCTTCTCTTATCAAACGCAGGAGTTTTTAGGTGTGGATACATCCTGCTCTCAAGATTCTCTCACAGCAAAGTTCCACCAAATGGCAAAAGAATTACAAGCCGCCACAGCCATCAACAATCCGCAGGTTACCACCAACCCTTCTTCGTCGGCTACTGCTGTGGACGACAAGCTTGGACTTGTACAAGCCGGAGGAGGACTCAAAGACAATGTCAAGAATCTTGCTCAGCATCACTTGGTCTTCAAATACACTGTCGTCCACAATGACATCAAGCAATCCTTTGTTGTTGCATCTGCAAATCTTTGCGAGCTGAAAGCTGCCTCCCTTGGGAACATGATCCACTCATTAATCCTTGCTTTATTCTCCTGCGGATTGACCGTGTGCTTTCTTGTCGGAGATGGTGCAACAGAAAACAGATCACTCTTCAGATCATTGGCAAAACTGGCGGCAAAGTGCGTCGTTTCATTGGACAGGCAAGAACGCTACCCTAAGTGTCGCGATTGTGGTGTTTTTGAATACCAAATTGCGATGAAGCATCCAGTAACTGGAAGTCTCATTTTTATAGCAGAGGACATGCCTCATCTTGTCAAGCGTGTCGTCAATGCAATGGAAAAGTCAACAACCAACCCTTCCGCGAGGAATCTTTCATATCGCGACAACCCTATGAACCTTGGCGCAGTTCGAGATGTTTGGGAATCCACCGATGGCAGAGGGGCTGGCTTGAAATCAACCAAACTATCCAAAGTCCACTTCATGAAGACAGCATTTAACCGAATGAACGTTTCCTTGGCCGCACAAGTGCTGTCCGGCAGCACGGCGAGGCTGATCGAGAAGGCAGTTGCCGATGAGTCGACTCACTTAAAGTTGGAAGGAGAAAGATACAAGGGACTGGTTGAGCTCATTCGGCACTTTGATAAGCTAGTGGACATCTGCAACGGAAGAAAATCTGGCAATGATCCGCTATCGGGAAGCTTTACGTGCGACAACGCAGAAAGGATGGGCGGTGAGCTTCTAGAAATCCTTGAATGGCTTGCGTCTTGGAAGTTGTGGCTTGAAACAGAAGCAATTAGCGAGGACGAGATGGAGGAAGCCAAGAAGGTCGTTGCCAGCAGCAGCGAGGCCACGGCAACAACAGACGAGTTGAAGAAAGAGGTCATGAAGGCAAGGGAAAAAAAGTTCTTTGCCGACCAGTTGTGGGAAGGGTTGCAAGGGTTGATCCTCTCAATGGTTGGGCTGCTTGACCACTATGTTGTCGGGAAGGGCTATTCTGTTCACCCGAGGAAATGTAATAGTGATCCTTGCGAGAAACATTTTGGTAACATCCGACAACTGGCTGGATCTACGGATGCAGTCACCGCCATTCAGGCAAACCACGGGGACAACAATGCAAATGCTTTTGGTCTAACTCACAAGAATCCAAAAGGGAACTGCGAGTGATGCCCCCTATAGCGATCACAAAAGTGGAGGTTCTATAGACGTTATAATAGTTATAGTATATCTTATCATCATACCAATCGCCTTCTTCTTCTTCTTCTTCTTCTTCTATTAACAATAATTATTGTCCTCGCTTGCGGCTGATATGGCGAGGAAAAATAATATTGATTGTTGCGATGCATGTCGTCACAGCAGACAAGTGAGTAAGTGTGCGTGCGCTAATAAGGAAAACGAAAACATAGTTTGATTTCGTTGGGCTGTGCGTTACGATACAATACTAATATTTATGATAATAATATGGACAAAGGTTCAAGAACACACTGGGAAGAAACATGCGTCTATTAAGGCATACAACCGACCACAGTATTGTTCACGGTATAATCAGTAACTAACTGCGCAAGTTGACTTTAGTTTAAACTCTTATTCGTTGATGTTATTGCCTACATGAAAATTCGTTCGAAGGCAACTGCAAAGCCTTTGCTTTTATCTACCTCGCCATCAATGATTGGTGAAGTGATTTGAATTTTTGAAACCACATCGTCGTCAGCGGTAGAGGAATTGGAAATACGCTCCAAAATAACCACTCGGCCCTTTGCATTCTTGCTTTTTATTTTGTGCGTCCGCATCTGCCATTCAGCAGGCAGCAGCTCAAGGCGACAAGTGTCAGTAGACATAACTCCATTTCCTTGCTGATCGCGTTGAAGGAGGTTGACTCGCCCCTCAAAATGATGCTCATCTGCTCGGCCAGTCCACCAACGAATGGAAGCCGCAATTGAAAACATGTTAAGGGAGGGCATGATGATGGCAACAGCTTTGGCACTTGAATATTATAAATGTGCGCGCTGTGGTGTGCTGTGGTGTGCTTTGTTGTTCTAGCATCCCTTGGTTCTAGGCTGTGGCGTGCTTACTTGCTGGTTCGGATTCTTTTTGGTGGATTCAAATCAGTCGGAATTGGTTTGAAATTGAGTTTCGCGTATCCTCCCCGTCTAGTAGCCATCTCCGTTATTGTCATTGGCCAAGTCAAGCTTTGGTGCGAATTCGGCAACCTGATGGACTGCGCCCATTCGCATCTTCTCTTCGTCTCATAAAACTGTTATCAGAATCATCATGTCCACCTTCCACACCACTGCCATCGATGGCACTGCCTCCGTCCCCAATAGACAGACCTTGGCCATCGGCACTGTCGGTCGCACTGCCATCATCAACTTTTCTTCGTTTGCTGAAATGAAGGCGGTGGCTTTGGCTATCTTGGAGCATGAGTGCCCTGTTAGTGACGTTAATCTCCCTTCTCTTCGAACTGAATGCGCTGCTGAAGTGGGTCACCCTCTCTCAGGATCCGAGACTGGTTCCCAAGCCAAGGCCGAGCCTCCCTCCGAGGCTGAGACTGAGGTCGATCCTCCCTCCGAGGCTGAGTCTGAAGTCGATCCTCCCTCCGAGGCTGACTCCTCCTTTGAAGAATTTAATGACGGTGGCTTGACCCAAGAAGTAAACTTTGATATGGCGGCGATGGAAGCCATGCTCGACCTCAAATAACGCCATTGGCGCTTGTTGCGTGTTGGTAGTTGGTTGATTTTCAATTTGTTTTCATGATTGCACCGCCAGGGTGCCTTCCGATCTTCGAACAATTAACTCTAGATAGTACCATTGACATTTAACTTTGCTTGACTACAGGTAGCAACTTAACCTTGCTGATAATAACCACAGTCAGCCAGTAGTAGCAATGGAACGCATACACGTGCAGTAGCTACTCGGAGTACAATAGCTAATAGTAGCTGAAATAAAGCTTTGGTTGCATCTATTTCACTCTTATATTTACGATGGGCTTTCTGGGTTCGCGTTGTGATGATCGTGAGCCTTTATTGCGGCCTTCATCAACGTTTCATTTCCCTTGCCTCTAGCGACGTGGTTCTGCATCATGTCAGGAAGCATCGGATCGGTTGGGGTGCCCCAATCCATGATAAAGTGCTGTCTGGACTTGCCTTTGTGGATGCTGAGAATCGTGCCATGCAAGAGAACAGGAGCGTTCTTGAGAATATCTCGGTGGGCCAATTTCAGGTGTAGTCGCTTGTCAGCCAGCACCTCCTTCCCTTCGTAGAAAATCTCATCTTTAGTTGGCTGTTTTGCCTTCTTTGGTGGAGGCGGTGGAGGCGCCTGGACGTCTGTAAGGCCCAGTTCTGTCAGTTTGCGCTTGTTGGCTAGGACACATCTCTCACGCCTTTCATTGATGTTTCCCACTTCCTCCTCTTCCGACGAGGAGGACTCGCCTTCCGACGACGAGGACTCGCCTTCCGACGACTCCTGGGCATTAGCTGCTTGGACATCCGCTGCTGCTTGGGCAGCCGCGTACTGAGCATCAACAGCTTCTTGATCAATAGCTGCTTGAGCAGCATTTTGTTGATTGCCATATTCCTGGTCAGCAAATTCGCGAGCAGCAGCTTCGTCAGCAGCAAGGGCTTTAGCACGAGCTTCAGCAGCTTCAGCAGAATCTTGGTCAAGTATGTTTTGCATTTCAGAATGATTCGCTAGAATTTTGAACATGTCCAATGTGCCTTGCTCCTTGAGAGGAGTCTCGGGTGGAGTCTCGGGAGGAGTCTCGGATGGTTTCTCTTTAGGATCGTCATCGTCGTCATCGCCAAAATTGCCCAGATTATCGTCGTCGTCAACATGGTTCGGATCAGTGCCCCCGTTCTCTATAGAGCCCGCATCTTCCTCTTCCAATTTGCCAGTTCCGAGGTTCTCGTCTTCCTCTTCCAGGTTGTCAGCTTCCAATTGATCAGCTTTGCCAGTTTCAGGTCTAAGGCACTCTGGCACGGTGCCTTCCGTTACATCAAGTCGATCGGCAAATTGCCTCAGCAAGAGACTGAATTTCCCATCACCTCCTGATAGCTGGTCAGCTTGCTCAAAGACCTTCTCGCGCTCGGCGGCTGTTTGATGTGACAGGAGTGCCCCCAAACTAGTAATCTTATGGAAGACAGGAATCAGATTCGTAGGAACCCATTGCTGTAGACTCAGGCTGGCGTGTCGCTTGTGCACTTTTGACATCTCAACACCAAGCGAATCCTTGATCTCCGCGCCCTCAGGAAACCAACCCTCCAAAAACTGAATCAATCCAATCGCAACCACAAATTGCACAGAAACATAGTTCAATTCGATCCCAGGAGTCATTCCGTAGCATTTCTCGAGGATCAACCAGATCGCAGAGGCCTTGAGATTGTGGATGGATGACAGGTGTGTAAAGCATGGCTTCATCTTCTTCTTTACAACATCTTTGGCGAAACTCAGCAGCTGCGTAGTCTTCCGGTCTGTATAGGATGCATCCGCGTTAAGGACCGTAGTCAAGATCAGCTTGATGCATGCAATCTTCTCTTTCCTTTTTTCGCTGTCCTCCATGCCCTCCTCTACAAGGTAAGCCAGCTTACAGGGCGTGATGAGGTCGTTGAGCTTTAAATATCGCAAGCTATCCAGGCATTTTCCCATGAAAATAGGCAGGGTTAGATTCCGGCCACCCCCTATGAGAATCTGAAGCATCCCCATAACAAAGGCAATTTGATCCGGGAGAAAGCGCTCGTCGGTGAAGTTACGATTGCAAATTGGAGCAAAAGGATCCAAAGGTGGGATGGATCCGTCAGCATGTTGGATACCGTTGGGTTCTGCTAGAATGGCCTTGATGAAATCCACTTGATTACAATGAAAAGCGAAAGATTTATTGTCGTCATTGAGGCCGTTGACCATGCCAAGAGTATCAACAAGCACTGAGATTTTCCCCAACACAGGAAGTACACTGTTTCGCCAAGTTTCGTTAGGAGGAGAATATCCTTCAATTTCGTGATCATACACCGGAGCTCCGATAGTATTCGATCGCATTGGAAATGTGCTTCGATAAGTCTGCTTCCCTTTGACCTTTGCTTCCTGGGCCGTCGCGTCTTCCCTTTTCTTCTTGAGCATCCTTGCATTGAGGGCAAGTGCTTCGACAGGAGTTGTCTTGGCAGGAGTTGTCTTGGGAGGAGCTGCCTTGGCAGGGGTTATGTTGGCTGGAGCATTCTTGGCAGGGGTTATGGTGGCTGGAGCATTCTTGGCAGTAGCCTTCTTGGCAGGAGCTTTTTTGGCAGAAGCTTTCTTGGCAGGAGCTTTCTTATTAGCGCCTTTTTTGCTCTCGTCCAACTCGCCTTCATCTTCGAAACCCTCCTCATCTTCCTCTTCTCCCTCTTCTTCCTCTTCTTCTTCGTCTTCCGCTGCTTCCTTTTCCTCGCTCTTGGATGCGGCACGATAGACGTAATACTCGGGAAAGTTCGCTTGGTGCTGATCTTTGACAAGCTTTTCCAGCGCAGTATTAATCTGCTTCTCCGTGTTGCAAGTCTTCCACTTCGCGTAAAGTTGCTTGATACATGTCTCTGTTTCCCAAGCAGTGACCAACTTCAAGTACAGAACTCCTTTTCGGACATGGCGCAGGAACCGAGCAAACTTTACGCATTGCTGGCCGCCTTTGACATCAAAATGCTTTTTCTGAGAATTCGCATAAGCTCTCGCATCCCTTTTAAACGTAGCTTGCAAACCTTTCCAAACCGTTTTCTCCAAGCGGGGGAGGTTGTTCCCGATCAGAGGATGCTTCTCTTTTGGAAGACTGCCGTCCCACTTGGCCTTGATCTTGGTTTCGTAATGCGGGGGATAGACAACTTGCGACATGTGTATACCCGATTTTTTGGAAACGTGCCCAAGGGAGGCTTTGCAGGTATTCAGCATCTTTTCTTTATCGCCTTCAATGAAGAATGACATTAGGTTCGAAGCATCCTCGTTGGCTCCCAGCAGCTCAATGTCCTGAGCAAGGGCCTCGTCGTAGTCTTCGTGCAATGGATCGTCAGGGCTGCACCAGTCCGGGTCCAGGTCGTTGACCAGATCAGACTGCCTGGCAGTCCTCTTGACACTCTTCTTCTTGGCAGTCTTCTTCTTGGCAGCCTTCTTGGTTTTACCCCTCTGAGTGATCGCATTCTTCTTGACGGTTGCCGTGGTTTTGGAACCGAAAAAAGGTCGTGTGACTGCCTTCTTCGCGAGCTGATGATCCTTGTCTTCGTCGTGAGGAAGGATGTCGCCATCCTCGCCTTCAGACTCAGTTTCAGTTTCGTCGCCATCGGGAGCTCCAGCTTGCTTCTTCTTGGCGAGGGCAGTGCTTAAAGGGTGACCTTTCAAGTTCTTCGCTTGGGTTGGAAGGAAGTTCCCTCTTGTGCGCGTCCGAATGATCGCAGCTTTTCCTCCGGTGTTGGTACCAGGCTTGTTGGCGGCTCTAGTCTCGCTGCCTCCAGCCACGGTAGCTCCAGCTGTGTCGCCTCCAGCCACGATGACTCCAGCTGTGCCACCGTCTCCAGCCAAGGTGGCTCCACCGTTACCACCGCCTCCAGCCTTGCCGTCTCCAGCCTTCTCGGCTCCAGCCACGGCAGCTCCAGCTGTGCCGCCTCCAGCCACGATGGCTCCAGCTTTGCCACAGTCTCCAGTCAAGGTGGCTCCACCGTTACCACCGCCTCCAGCCTTGCCGCCTCCAGCCTTCTCGGCTCCAGTTCGGTCGTTCGTCATAGTAGTCATCGTTGCTTTGCTAAGTTAGTTATTATCAAAAAATTATTGTAAGAACACGTGTGCTATTACTCAAAAAAATCCTTGTACTCAAGAACGTTTTTGTGATTGATTCGAAATAGGATGTTGGATGTTGGATGTTGGCTTGGATTGGCCAAGATGCTCCACGATGGAACATCAACGGCGCCAGAAAATCAATCGCGCTGGACTTGCGCATTTCATCAGTTAATTCAATCGTACCGTGGACACTCATGCGTTGGGTCACGACGGCGTGCTCGTTGGAAAATCCGACTCCATATTATCGAAATCAAATTTTGATTTCGTTATGCACCTCGGCGGCGCCATTTGCTCTTTCAAGGAATCGGACCACAGTGCTTGGATGGCACAGCCTGACTTTATGGTGCTATCAATTGCTACTACAGTGTATGGCACGGCGATAGCAAGTTGCTATTACTTACTTGACGTTAGTTGGCTAGCTAGCTAGATGCTAAATGACACCCTCTCCCTCCGCTGGTGGAACTTCATCCAACTCATCAGAGATTCTGACAAAAGCAGTGCGGTAAACGTCATCTACTTGCTGCATGACCTCCTGCCAGGATTCTTCCGCTGCCATTGATTCTGTTCCAGCTATAAACTTTGCCTTTGCCTCCTCAGCCAGATTGGTAGCCACAGTTATGGCCGCGACGTTTTTTCGTGTGCACATCTGCCTAACTTCTCTATGGTACATTGATGACTGTCCAGTAAGAGATTTGACAAACCAATTCCCTCTCATGCGCGCGAATTTTGTAAGAATATATTCTAAAAGCTCCGTTGTGTGCAGTGCCAATAGAGAATCGTCGCCGACAAGCAAACGGAACTGCTCTAGGACCTCTGCGTGGCTCTTAATTGCAGCACCAATTGCCGGGATGAGGTCGCCTTCGTAGTAGGACACAATCATTTCCACAGTCAGATTCTCGAGGTGGATCGTTTCTATTAAATGAATGAAGCTATAGAAATCTTCATCTGGGCGCACCAATGGCGATGCTCCTGTGTCGCGGGCGTCAAGGAGCTCTAGGACGGAAAGCAGAACAAGACGGGGTGAGCAAACTAGAGTATTCTGCTAACAGCCAGATATGAACACTCACCTGTGGGCAAACGAAGATTTAAAGCTTCAGCTTTGGTCACTGTGTGATCTGCAGCAAAGTGTTGAAACACTCCCTTCATTGATATGGTCATTCCTGCTGCCTTCTCTAATTTAGCCATGATCCAACCAGCAACATAATAAACAACAGGTTTTGAGTAGTGAGTGATCATACTTTGTCCCTTTTCTGGAAACTGTATTGGCGCTCTGTGTGCTGCGTAGTTGCGAACATTCCACGCATGGTAGAGCACGTCCTCCAATTGCATCAGAAGAAAGTTGCAAGCGACTTGATCTTCGATCGGAAGTTTGTGCCTGCGGGCCAAAGGCATGAGATCAATTGCAAGGCGCTCTCTAGTTTCTCTTCTCTTTTCAAACATTCTCAGCTCTTTCTCAGATGTATTCTTAACTGTTTTGGGGAAGAACTCAATTGCTGCGTCCACGAAGCCTGCCACAACAGAGTTAAGGAACGTTAGAATACTTGGCTGGGCCAAGATGGATCGAAGTAGGCTTTCGCCGCCGTCCGACTTCAAGCAGTAGTTGCTAAAATACCGGCGGTGCTTCTTCAGATGACCAGCATTCTCCTTTGTTTCTGGAATCATTCCAAGCAGCACTTCGCGAACAAAAGTCGGGACTTGGTCTACTTTTAAATGCGACTCAATAACAGCCCGAATCTCTTGCTCGTCCATCTTGCAAGTGATTTTCCCCAGGCCAAATGTGTTTACAATGTAGTTGTCAAATTGGCGCTTGATCTGGCTATCATTGAGTCCAAAGTGCACCCTAGCTCGCAGCACTGAGTCAGTGTTTTTCACTTTAGCAACTCTGGTGTTGGGTCCCATTGACACATTGTTCTCAAAAGCCAACAAAAGAGCTGCTTTCCCCTCTTTGGTGATAGGTTTGGCCCGCACTTTTGTCGAAGCCATGATTGCTCGTCTACTAACTTTTGTTGGTGCTGATGAGGTTGCTGTCTACACTATTTGCAAGCGCAAGTAGCTAGTATATGTCAATGTAGCTGCTTGGCTAAAGGGCGGGTGCACTGTTGGGTTTACAAGTAATAATGAAATGAGGGCGTGAAGCTTGGCTGCAATCAAGTTGCTATTGCAGTACATGATTCAATCCCTTGATTCAATCGTCCAGCTAGTTGCTACATAGATCTTCCCTATTATTGCGCTCTCTCTTTTAAAATAGGGTAACTAGCATATCCTCAACCCTATAGAAAATCGTGGACACTTTTTGAAGCGGTTTGCGCGCCGGGGCCGTCTACACCGCCACAGAATAAACCTTCACTGTGGAGATTTCAGCACTCTTGGGCCGAGCCTTCATCAGAGCTCCCCTGGTAGGTTCATTGCTGGGCTTCAGAGAGCTCTGAGAACTGCATCTGCGTTGATTAAGACGATTGATAGCTCCAATGCTCTAAGAAATATGTTCAGTGAGCAAATGGTAATCGCTGTCTGTAGTGGAGGGTCCCCGAGTCGTTGGCTTCCCCTTGACCTACCAGCCGTTCCTCCGAAGGAGAGCAATGCTGACCCCTCCACAACTATTAGTAAGAGCACCAGTTCTCATTCTTATGTAGAGAAGCAACTGTACTATTTTGTGGGAGGGACTCCGCTACTCAGAGCTCATACTCTGGTAGATATTGAGCTTTCTTCGTCAGTTCGGCTCAGGAGGAGAAACAATTCATCACATGAAGGACATTCGCAGTCTGTGGTCCTTTGTCTCTGTGATGA
>JAVCKV010216003.1:30932-48229 GCA_032274145.1 Herpochondria borealis | reverse complement strand
TGGCTATTTGTTCCTAATAAATTGGTATTATCTATTTCAAATTTATAAGAAGGTCGCGATAAATTCCGTTCATCATTTCTATAAAAACCGATGGCTCTGTGCGCAATAAAATCATATAAAGTTGGTCTGTATTCTTTTGAATCAGCCTGTAAATTTAAAATATCGTTATATGCTGATAAATCAACTTGTTGTAACTCTAAACTGTTTGATAACGAATTCTGAAAATGCGTATGTGTTTCTTCAAAAATGGTTTGTAGATCCCAAGTTCTAAAGTCTTCCGAATCTACTTTTTCAGTAGTTTTTGTTCGGTTGTAAAACTTCCATCTATTTTGCTTGAAGTATTGCCAGTAAACATCAGCAAGTACACTTTCTAAGATATTTTTTGTTGGATAACTACTTTGATCAATCTCTGCTTTTATGCCTTTAATGATTATTAATTGTGCATCTTCTTCGAGGGTTAAAGCGAATTTGGACTTGTATAAAAGCGCTTTTACTATTTGCGGAGTATTGTTATCATTTTTAGATTTTATATAGATTTTTTCTACCTCATTCAAAGCAGATTTTGGCAAGGCTTCTAATTCAAAAGCATAAACTTTTTCCCAATCTTTAATATAATTATTAAACTTGTCTTGAGCGTTAGAAAATTGCGATATAGTCATCAGTAATAGAAATGATATAATTAATTTTTGCATAATTCATTTTTTAATACTGTAAAGATAGCAATTTAAATAGTTTATATCTTCTTTACCCTGTGAATAGGTTATTAGCTATGAGAAATCGGTGACTAAGGGACTCAACCAAAGACCTCTAAAAAAGGATCCCTACCCAAAATGGTGTAGAAAAATAAAGCACCAAGCAGTCCGTGATAAATGCCAAGGACGATTAAGTTTCGCCCTTTTAAATACAAAGTTGTATAAACGATAGCCAATAGAAAAGTGGCGGCCACTAGAATAAGAAATGGAAAATGAACGATGGCAAAGATCGTCGCCGTTAGAAGTACTACCCAAAAATTCTTAGGTTTTATCTTCTCAGAATCTTTCAAATTCTGAGCTAAAATTCCGATCATAATAAATTGCTGAATCATTCCCCAAAGTGGATAAATAAGTAGAATTGGAATTATCCGAGAATTGAGAACAGAGGTTCCTAACCAATTACCTACAATGATAAACAGCAGGGAGAAAACCAGTGCAAAAGGAAGGAGTTCGAGAAAGGTCTGTTTAAATTTTTTAGTATTCATCCCCCAATAGTCGAGGATTTTTGGTTCTTGTTTTTTTCTTAGCAAGATATAACTGAGCCAGAAGATGCAGGCGCTGGATATGTAAATCAGTCTGAAGCCTAGTATGTCCATAAATAAGAATTTCCCAAGGCCTGTTAGTATTACGGCTAATATTTCGAACAGTCGTCGTTTTTCGGAGATTGCCATTTTATTTTGTGTTAGGTTTTAAAGGTATAAAAAATAACTTTAGTAGAGCGCTTCCAAATGTAAGCTTTCGCGACAGGAAAATTTTTATCTTTTAGAATTCAGAAGCTGTAGAAGATTTGTTATATTTGAAAATGAAAATTGAACTTTTAAAATCTGACATCACAAGCATAGAAATAGATGCAATTGTAAATGCGGCAAACACCTCTTTACTAGGTGGCGGTGGAGTTGACGGAGCGATTCACCGAAAAGGTGGAAAACAAATTCTAGACGAGTGTATTGAAATAAGGAATAAGCAAGGAGGCTGTAAAGTTGGTGAAGCGGTAATCACAAACGCAGGAAATTTAAAGGCGAAAAAAGTAATTCATACTGTCGGTCCCAGATGGAATGATAACCAATCAGGTGAACCTGAAAAGTTGAGAAACTGCTATCTTAATAGCCTGAAATTAGCCGAAGAAAACCAATTGGAATCAATCGCATTCCCAAATATCAGTACAGGCATTTATAGGTATCCTAAATACAAGGCCGCAAAAATCGCCATACAGACTGTCAAGGAATTTAATACTACGAGTCTTCAAAAAGTGGTCTTTGTTTGCTTTGATCAGGAGAATTATGACATCTATAAAAAAAGTATGTAGCCTATTGGAACACCAATCCTCTTTTGACTAATTAGTTAGGCAACACCACCTCAATCACCTCCACTACTCTACCCCTCAAACCAACAATCGCCATCTGCATCCGCACCGCCCGCTTCGTCTTCCGATCAACAAAGTAACGAACAACATAGCCTTCCCCGTTTAAAGAGCAAAGCGCAATATCGTCTTCATTGGAACAACTATAATAATTTAAAGTCCCTTTTATTTCCTCCAACTTTGTAATACTAAAAGGCGCCTCGGTCATATCCGGAACAAGCAGTTCGTACGAAAGTGGTTTTTTAAGCGTATAATAATTTCCTAATTTTAAATCCTTGTAATGAATCACGTTCCAATTATTCATTATAAGATTCTTATGCAGCTCGGAAAGTTCTCCAGAAATTTCATAGCCTTTATACTTCTCAAAACGGCCATCATCCACCGCTCCATGAAGTCCTTCGACCCTCGGCGCATCTGCCTTAGTTTTGTTATAAGTAATTTCAAATTCCGTCTTTTTAGCAAAGGCAGTACCTCCTGAATAATAACGTGTAATGGTTCCCAACATTGGTTTAGTCAATCTCTTCATTCGATCTATAGTCAATCGATCCTTATTACCATTGCTATTTTTTCGACCATCATAAATAATTCTTTTACGACGCCCATCTTTAGTCAAATCATAGCGGAACCGATGCCGAAATAGCTGATCTGGAAAATCCGGATCTCGAACTTGCAATACAAAGTCCATTTCTTTTCCTTTGTATTTATCAAAAACTTCCTTAGGTATAAAAGTGGCAAAATCATTTATCCGACTAGGCATCACCGCTACATCGTAATCCAATTCTACCAAACTATCTTGCAAATCACTTCGGGTCAAAACCTGCCTCCATCCTTTCTTCTTATCCCCTACCCGAGTTTCCCCTAAGGCTTTTCGGTTCTTATTTTTGTAGATATTTCTATCTCTTTCCGAAGGAGAATCCTCTTCTATAGATTGATCTACAAATTCTCTTTCATTATTTCGACTTTTCTTTTTAGTGCTGCATTCTGCAATGGAAAAAAGTAAGCGAATGACAATAATCCCCAAGAAAGCCCATCTCAAAAATTTAGCCCAAGTCCCATCGCTAGACTTGGTACGTACTTTTCTTTTTGTGGTCTTATTAGGCCCGTTGCCATTCGTACGTTTATTGTTAGAAGTTTTCGATTTTTTCTTTAAAATCTCTACCTTAGGCTTCCTCTTATCTGTATTTACTCTACGAGAGGATGCTTTTCGTTTGGTCACTCTCAAATATTCCCGCAAATCTCTACCCGTCCGCTTGAAGTTCTCGGAAGTCGTTACATCCTCTGCAATATCATAAGCCTCTAATATTGTAAACAAATCCCCTCTTCGATATTCCCCGAAAAGGTTTTGTCTTCTGATGGCTCCATTCACTACATTGTTATGGCACCAAACCGCATACATAAATCCAATGTCCTTAAAGGCACCTGGTAAATAAGGAAAGCAATTGTACAAATCAAGATCAACTAATTCCGGGATACTTTCGTGCAAAGCCATGCCTTTTTCCCGTGAAAAAGGATGAGGATGCGCCACAGGCAAATCGTCGACCTTTGCTTTTAAGGTTACATAAGCTTTGTTATAAGATTTATCTTGTTGCTCTGGCGCCATTTTCGAAGTATAATCGAATATGGTCGACAGCCGTTTTGGACTTGAGCCATTGACGTTTTCCAAGAGTTTGGCCGTCACTTGATTCAGTTTAAAAGCAATGTATCCATTTATCTGATACTGCTGCGCTGTATCTTCCAATACCATTTTCTGCGCAGCTCTGTTCAAGAAAAAAGACATACTTCCTGATTCCAAAAAATGAACTAAGTCTTTGTTTTTGTAAATTTGTAGATGTATTGTTAAATCTTCCTGCAGTTCCTCAAAAATTTCCAGCACTTCATTCTTATCTATCGTGATCCCATTCCGTTCTATGGTTGGACCTTCTGACAACTGAAAGTGTAAGAGTATTTCTTTCTTAATGGATTTCAAGGTCGTACTATCCAATCGCTTGATTTGGGCAGAAGTGAGAATGCGAATTGGATTTTTATACTTCATTTTTTTTGACAATAAGATCTCGTTTTGTTAGACGTTTTTTTTTTAACCACGAATGCCTGCCCTCAGCTTGTCGAACGGGGCACAAAGAGGCACAAAATTTTCGCGTAGTTCTCTAAGGAGACCATGTACGTAAAGAAAGGAAAAGACTTAAGCTCCTCTCTCAGTTCACAGGACTCGTTAAATTCTAAATCACCCGATTAATCGCACCGAATCTATTCCGAATCGTTCCTCCTTTGATATGACATATCTCCCTGCGATCTTTGGATTTGGATATGCCATATCCTGAGATTCGCCCAATCTTCAAGAGAAACTATGTGCCTCTTCGTGGTTCTAAAAAACGTTGCATTAAATCGTCCTATTCTTAAAAAGAATTATTTTGTAAAAATGACTAGATTCAGATTTTAAGTTCGTGTATTGTGGGAAATTTTGATTTTGATTTAGGGCTGTCAACTTGAAATTTCTTTAGAACTTAACAATCTTGTCCTCACTTCAATCCCGTTCCCCCATTCTTAAACAAGCCATCATTCCCTTCTCGATTTTTCATACGCATCAAATCCTCTATCACTTTCACCAAATCTATCAAGTTCTTTGCTTCCATGGCACGATCTCCTCGGTCAATTAATTCAGCAGCTTTTCTTCGTTCTCGGAAATCATAATTTTTCAAAAAGACATAGTGCATCATAATGTCTTCCGGAGTAGTCGGTGTTCGTCGACCGATTTTCCGGGAGATACTTTGCAAATGATTGATCTTCATTTTTATGGCAGTGACATTTCCTTCCTGTAGGAATTTAATCTCCTGAGCAATCAGATCTTCGTATTCCTTTTTATCCGATGGTTCTGCTTGTTGATCCTCTACAAAGTAACCGGTATTCCGTTTCGCTTCATAATACTCTTCAATAATTTTCGTCAAAAGGCTAGTACTAAAAACGTCTTGAATTCGTTTTCCAATTTCCCGTTTTTTCACATCCAAAATATAGAAATCATCAGAGACCGTATCTTCACTAACTTCATTAGCAACTTCCATGAGTTCTTTGATTTCCTTATCTACTTTTACCACCATTGCGGCCTGTTCAAAGTTTCCGCTACGTTCTAGTCCTTTTAGTTTACCACTAAGGTTTTGCTCAAAGGCTTTTAGCTCTGCCAGCAAGACACTTTTAGTAATGCTGTTTTCGGAGGGACTAAAGGTATTCTCCACCTCCTGATCTGTCAAGGTAAAATAAGCTCCGACTTTGAGGTCCCGTGATTCTGTGATTTCCAATGTCAGCTCCACATCAGATCCTTTGATGAGGTCGCGCTCCAACGTTTCGCCACTTACGCTGATCATTCCTATGAGTTTGTTTGCCGCGGGGATGGAATCTATATCACCTTCAAAAACCTTAATGACAATTTCCTCTGAAGAACCTTTGTGAATCGTCTTTGACACCTGCTTGGTAATTGTTTTCCGCAAAGGAAGGATGTCGTTCTTTTTAAAAATGGGTTCCAGGAAAGTCGTTTCATTTTCGACCGCATCTACTTCCAAACAAATGTTATTGGGTAAAGGCTGCCCGTCTATCGAAAACTTGCCTTGCATGATCCCGATCTCTTCCTGATAAAGAGCTGTTCCACTTTTGTCCAACACTTTAAATACAAATCCATTGTGGCTGTCTGTAACCAGCGGTAAAGTAAGCGTCATTTTCTTTTGCATGTCCACTATCCCAGAATCATAACCTCCGTCTGCGCGGGTAATCCGGTAAGTCATATCCTCCACTGATTCTTCAGTCACCACCAACAATAAAGCTTCTGCTTCTCGGGCAACTTTTTCATAGGCAAATTTATACCGACCTGTGCTTACAAGATTCTTTTTTGTATTACTATTGTTTGTTTTTGTTGACTTCCGTTTAAGTCCAGCATAATAAGCAGCTCCAATTACTACCGCCGTTGTTGGATCAAGAGAGGTATTAATCTCAAGCCCATACTTTTCTTTTAACTTGTTACGAACTAATGGCATATAGGTTGATCCACCAATCAGTAATATACATTTAAGATCTTCTTTACTAAGTTCATTTCTGGAAATAATAAGATCTATCAGCTTTATCGTTTTTTCAATATAAGGTTCGATTAGCTTTTCAAATTCGTCTTTAGACAATTCTAAAAACATTTCAATCTCTTCGCCAGAATCATCAGTCACTTCGAATTCTATTTCAGCGACAGTACTATTGGTCAATACTTTTTTAGCTTCTTCGGCCAAAAACAGCAATTTATAATATAGTCTATTGTATTTCCCAGATGCTTTTTTCAGCTCGGTTTCTAAGTTAACAAAGGTTCCTTTTGTTTCTAGCTTAGGAATAATAAAACCATCAATAATCGCATTATCGAAATCGGTACCACCCAGATAGTTATCTCCTTCGTGGTCCATAATTTTCAATTCTCCGTCGTCAATAGCTGTCAGCGCAACATCAAAGGTTCCACCACCCAAATCGTAAACCAGCCACTTCCCATCACTGATGTCCAAATCTGCTTTATTGGCATAAGCCAAGGACGCAGCAATTGGCTCTTGTAACAATACAACTTCAGAGAACCCCGCTTGATACCCTGCCTTCTTAGTTGCGTTAGATTGTACCGTATCAAAAGCAGAAGGAATGGTAATAACCACGGAATCAACCACAGTTCCATCATGAATGAAATTCTTCAATTCCTTAAGTACCATCGCGGACAAATCTATCGGCGTCACCATACTACTAGAGGACTCCACTACATAAGTCTCCGCCGTCCCCATTTTTCGCTTAAACAATCCAAACACATTGTTATTAGATTTTTGCAACAGCTCTCTAGCCTTGTCTCCCACAATAGTTCGTTCATTTTTGAAGGCCACTACTGAAGACAAGGTCTCCTTCAAATTGACTGGGTTTTTAAATACGACTACCTCCCCTTTTTCATAGCGAGCTATGGCCGAGTTGGTGGTTCCAAGGTCAATTCCAAAATCTATTGTTGTACTCATTTATTTTAGTTTTAGCAATCTAGGGATAAGGGAAATTGGCGTTCCACCAATTTTATTTTACCGCAAAGGCCTGCCCTGAATTTATCGAACGGGGCGCAAAGTAACGCAACGCAAAAGAACCTAATATTAGTTCCTTTCGCTTGAAAAACGTAGTGCTCTTTGCAGGCCTTTGCGGTAAAAAATTACTTCTTCTTAGGATGCACCAATTTCATTTCATCAACCAATCTAGTAGCACCAGCATACTTGTCAATAATAAAAAGTAGGTATCTGGCATCCACCATAATGTTTCTACAAATAGAAGCATCGTAGTTAAAATCACTCATGGTCCCTTCCCAAGCACGATCGAAGTTAAGACCAATTAAGTTTCCGTGAGCATCGATGACTGGGCTTCCAGAATTACCACCAGTAGTATGATTCGTTCCGATGAAACAAACAGGCATCTTCCCATCTTTATCAGCGTAAGGACCGTAATCTTTCTTATTATATAATTCCAATAGCTTTTTAGGCATATCGAATTCATAATCACCAGGAACATATTTAGCGACTACTCCTGAAAGGTGAGTCACAGGTGTATATCTCACGGCATCTCTTGGATTGTAACCATCTACTTTCCCGTAAGTCACTCGCAGTGTTCCGTTGGCATCCGGGTAGTAACGCTTACTAGGGAGTACTTCCATTTGCGCCTTCATATACTTACGTTGAAGCTCATTAAGTTGATCTTGTAATTGGTTTAATCTTGGAGAAACGAATTCACCGTAGCCTGCTCTCAATTCAGTAGCCAATTGCACCATCGGATCTTGACTTAGTTTCTTCACTGCTTCCCCCGGATCCGATGCTAACAACTCCGTTAAAGCGTTTCCATCCGTCAGGATAGAACCCGCATAAAGCTTCTTAGCCAATTGATCATAACCCGGAGCCATCATCTTGCGTTGGAAACCAGATACGATATTTGACATTTGTTTTATCGGTACATTCTCTACATACATTTTGGAAAGAGCCGCAAATACCTTTTGGTCAATCCGAGCTTGGTAATTTTTATAGAAGCCACTTAGGAAAGGAGTCAGTCGTTCTTTAAAACCATTGAAACCTTCTGCTCCTTTTTCTTCGTATAATTCGATCAACCGAGCAGCGTAACCAGCCACCCGCATCAATTCTATATTTCGTCCCATCACTTCATTGTGATAATCTCGAGTTAGGGCATAAGGTTCAATTTCTTTGTATGTGCTTTCGAATTCGTCGAGGTATCCTAAGTATTTACTAAACTTTTTATCCGCTTTCGCTGCCTTCATCATTTCACTTTCAAAACGTTTTTTACGTCCTACTCCATCTGTTCTTTTCAAACCTTGGCTTTCTCCAATCCATTTTTTCCAGTAGTTTGCTATTCGCGCAAATTTAGAAGCATACTGCAAGCGCACTCCTTCATCTGCACGCATCTCCTCACCAACAATCTTCAAAGCCTCATCTCGTATCGCTATTTTTGCAGGATTTAATACATCCACCATTTGTTCAATAGCAAAAGAAGGCAGGTATTCACTGGTACGTCCAGGAAAACCGAAGATCATTGTAAAGTCTCCTTCCTCAACTCCATCCAGTGAAATAGGCAAAAAGTGCTTAGGCGTGTATGGCTTGTTATCTTCTGAATAATCTGCAGGTAAGTTATCAGGTCCTGCATAAATTCTAAACAAAGAAAAATCACCAGTATGTCTTGGCCATACCCAGTTATCTGTATCCGAACCAAATTTCCCAACTGATTCTGGAGGCGTTCCAACTAAACGTACATCCGTGTACGTCACCGTAATGAACATAAAATATTGGTTGCCATTAAAGAAAGGACGAATCATAGCTTCTTCATGTCCTTCTTTTTTAGCAGCATCTCGTACCAATTTCAAATTGACATCAATCGCTGACTGACGCATAACCGGATGGAGATCCTCACCTACCCCCTTCAAAACCAAATCCGTTACATCTTCTATTCTTGAAATGAGCGTAGCCGTAAGGCTCTTGTTAGGTAACTCATCGCTTAATTCATTCGCCCAGAATCCATCTCGCAAATAGTTCTGTTCCATTGTAGAATGGCTTTGGATTTGACCGTAACCACAGTGATGGTTGGTCAGCAGCAAACCCTGAGAAGAAATGATTTCTGAAGTACAACCTCCGTTGAAGTGAACAATAGCATCTTTCAACGATCCTTTATTGACACTGTAAATGTCTTCGGCAGTCATTTTCATCCCCATACTTTGCATTTCGCTTTCGTTGAGGGCTTTAAGCAATAGTGGAAGCCACATACCCTCCCCAGCAAAAAGCGCTGAACTAAAGAAAGTGATGGAGAGACATAAAAGGGCTTGTTTGAATATCTTATTCATATAAATGGTATTTGATATTGAGTAATAAATAAGGGATAAAAGTAGGCTTTCTGCAGGGAAAACGGGAAGATTTTGGCTTGTTTTATCATCTTGAGTCGGGAGACTCACTCTAACAGCCTTTATAGCACAGCTCTCTGGAAGGAATATGTTAACAGTTGTTCCTATTACTGTATTTGTCCAAAGGCTAGGACAAAGTCAATATAGAACAAGGATCAATTCTTACTAAGAGACTTCGGGGCAATAACTCTCCTTCAGCCCTTAATCAAATAATTTCCCATAATCGACTTTTTTCCTTTCACGATACCAAAAGTCGAAATTATGGCCTGCATTTTTTCTTTTAAAGTTGGGCTGTTGTTGGCCATTTGTTATAGAAATTACCTCATCATGTACATAAGTCATTAATTCGGATATACTAATATACTGATCGAAATTACTGTCTGCGATAATGGTATTCAGCGCATTTAAAAAACAATATGTGAACACCCCATTTTGATAACCCAAGCCCTCTATAGCGTAACCACGAGCGCTAGAAGCAGCGATGACAACAGTCCCGGTTTCATTTCTCAAATCATTAAAAACCTTTTTCAATTCATAAACAGTAAGTTTAGATAAGTTACTTTCCTCGTCCTCTTCTACCCCATCTTCAACAACTCCTCTTGATTTTCCTGACTCATCCAAAACAATAGTATTAAATGTTCTGCCGACAATTGACTCTCCCGAATGACAGGCATCTATTATGATAATAATCTTCCTTGACTTGCTTTCCGAAACGATATCATTAATCATATTATCAGTAATACCAAGCTTACCTTTTTGATAATCATAAGGGAGGAAATTCCACTCTTGATTCTCATTAAAATCGCCATGTCCTGCTAGATATAAAATTACAATATCATCAATATCTGTTTTTTTCAATTCCTCTTTTATCGATAAAATATTGGCTTTATTGGCTTGTTCATTAACATAAGTTTTGGTGCTAACCATTGCGTAGGTACTAGCATTTGTTTTCAAGTAATTTGCAACATCTTTTACATCCTTATCTGCAAAAGCCAAATTCATTGCTTCATTTTGGTATTTGGAAATTCCAACCCCAATAAAATGTATTTTTTGTTTGAAATCCTTTTTAGAATAATTCAAACTGACGGCATCCATAGTAGAACTTACGCCTTTGATGTTTTTAACGCGTACCTCAATAAGATTCTCTCCATTTGACAACTGAATTGGGATCGTTGAAATCAAAACTTTACTACTTTTGATCTTCTTCCCTCCTTTACCAAAAACAGGCATTTTATTTACAAATACATCTAACTGAGTCAATGGCAATTTTGCATCTTTCATTTTGATACGGAGATCTATTTGACCATTTTGACTTACTATCGTATTTTCGTCTGGAAGTGTCGTCTTATTTATGATTTGAATTACTGGGGCTTCTTCGTTATTAATTGCGCTTAGCTTCTTGTCACCCATTAAAGCTCTTCTCGTATCGTATAGTTCTTTATATTCCGCAACAGTATTTTGACTGACACCCGGGATACGATTTAATATAAGATCAGGGCGATTCCGTTCAATATCAAATTGCTCAAAGTTGACATTTTCAGTTTCTTTTTTACCTATAAGATTTCTTACGTCCTCCTTAGTTCCCATGTAGTATTCGCTATCTTGTAACAAGATGTAGCCGATTGGAGTTTTCGTAGACATCATATTAAACAACTTCGTATTCGTGAGATAGTTCCATACCTCAACCTGCCCATTTCCAAGACCTAAAAAAGCTAATGGCTTTGATGGGTGAAATTTTTCAAAAGATAAACGCGCTGGATTCTTATTTTTCCAAATAATTTGTTTCGTTTTCCGATCCATAATGACATGACTACTATCTTTTGCAAAATGCAAATATCCATTATTGATAGGCTTAACAAAATAAGAAGCAGGTACTGTTTTTTCGATTGTAGAGACTAATTCGCCCGTTAAAAAATTTAAAACATAATAACTACTATGTCCTCCATAAACCAGGTTACTTGTCCCCGGAATAAAAGATGCAAAAACAGTAATTCTAATATCCTGAAGAGGCAAAACTTTCACCTTTTTATTGATTTTATTATCCCAGACATCAATCATCGGCTTCCCATCTTTAAAGTATGTGCCTAGAAAATACTGTCCTGAATAATCAATAAAATCATACAATGCTTTATTATAGGGGCGACTGCTTTGTACAATTTCTCCTCTTGTTTCTATCGTGCTAAAGTCTAAAATATTTAAGTTTGTTTTTCGATATTGAGGATAATCGGTATTGAAGCCCCCTTGGTAACCCGGACTAATCCAACGCCCGGTAAAAGCAAGCTCTTTCCCATCAGGGCTAAAGCACATCCTCTGAATACTCAGGTGACTTTCCAGGCTGCCAATAATCTGTCTCTCCTTGTTGTCCCAAATTTGAATCTCATTTTTTCCAAATAAAATAACCGTATACTTACCGTCGGGACTTATATGTATTTGTCTTGCATTTTTATTATTTAAAGGAAAGGAATGAATAACTTGGAAATACTCATTCCATATTTTGACATGAGGCTCTTCTCCCCTCTCTAGAGTCATCATTTCAGATCGAGAGGCATCAAAAGCGATATTACTGAGCTTTTGCAAATGTGTTCCCTCCATATATATATCATAATCCTGGCCAGATAAAAAACCAACAATCAAGATTTGAATCAACAATACAATGGAAACTGCTCTATTTATTTTCATATTTTTGTTTTTGCCAAAGTAAGACTTCTTTAAGTCCGTTCTGGACTATTATAAGTATTCCATCTTTACTTTCTGACATGAATTTGTCCCCACTTCTTAGTACAAAATCAGCATGTAACCTGGCATCTGCTCTGTCTGTATCACTTGCTTCAAAAAGTCCTGTTTTTAAATCTATGACATGGTTTACATTACGATACAAAAGATCACTACCTCCCGTTTCAGGCATGTAATAACCTTTCTTAGCTGACACTATAAGTGTATAAGATGATCGATCAAAATAGAACGAAGAAACGGCTGTTTTTTTATCTTCTATTTTAATCTCTTTTACTGGGCTCCAGGTAGTCATGTTCCAAATGAAGATTCGGCCAGATTCATCGCCGCTCACCATGACATCTTCTAAAGGGGAGAACGAAGCCGCTGTAACTGAGTTGTTATGTACATTCAATTCCCGACCGATTGCAGTTCCTTTATTTAATATTCCTTTATAAAGATCGTAGAGATACAGCGTCGTATCTCCTTTCAATGTAACGACCAAATACTCAACATTCCTATCAAATTCTGCTGTCGCAATTGTCTTTTGGTCTAAGAAAATCTCCCGAACTACTTTTTGACTTAAGATGTCCCAGTATAACAAACGTCCCTTATTGCTAAGACTAACAAGTACAGGTTCATATACTAGAAAAGCAGTTGCAACAATTGGATCGTATTGATTATTAAATTGATCTAATAAACTTCCACTCTGCGCATCCCAAATCCTTGTCGTCATATTTTCGTCAACCCCTGCAATTAATTTGTTATCTGGTGTAAACAGTAAATCCTTTGCGCTCCCTGGATTAGCTAGTTTACAATTAAATCCCTTTGGACTTACAGGTTCGATTAATTGCTTATTGTGAAATATCCAAACTTGAAAACCATTGTCAAGTTTGAAAAAATTGTCCCTAGCATTCATAAAGAGAGAGAACGATTCGTCATTTTTAATGGTAAAGGTTGCTCCCTTTCCTACTGAATAAACTTGCTTTCCGAACTTTGCCATCAAGCATCCAAATCGTGCCGCATCGTATTTCTTTTCATAAATGCGGTGAAGTTGGGGGCTCATTCCCATTGGATGAATCACATCTGAACCATTAGTAATACTGCCTTCTGCAAGAATCGTAATTTCATCTCCTACTTTTAGATTGAGTTTTATTTCTTGTTCCCTCCCAATTAAATAATAAGGAGCTTCCGCTGGAATATTATCGTAAGCAGGATCAAGCCCAGGGCTCGGATGAGTAGACCGTTTAACTGTACTTTTCGACTCTCCTGCCCATGAGCTTTCTACATATCCAGAAACAGCCACATATTCTTTATAAAAATAAGTATTGGCAGCATCATATAGATTTGCATCATTTTCTAATTTTTCTCCAAGGTAATTCATTTGGCTTTTCCAATAGGATTGTAAGTCCTGTTCTGAAGCCGAAGGATCGGGGAAGAAAAATTTAGTCGTTGCCTGCTTTCCCCCAAAAGTCATGGTATCCAATTGTCTAGTCAGCAAATTGTAGTTAAAAGTAAAGGTGCAAAGCGGTTCTTTATATTGGACGACAACAAAGTTTGTATTTTTGACTAATTGACTTTTGATGCTTTCTTTTTCTTTTAATTGAATCCCTTCAACTCCTGTTGTAAATTTAACGAAAACACCTTGGTTCTTATAGGCTTTCGATTCACTTTTATACAAGTATAGAGAATGATCCAGTTCTTTATTTTCCAATCCAAGTGTTTCAATATAATTACCAGGGATGGGCTCATAAGTTGCGCTTAAATCTTCCTCATAAGCAATGGCTAAACAAGAAACAGATGCAGCTATTGTTTCCACAAAAAACAATAAGAAGATAGCAACATAAAATTTATGAAAATTATATTGAGAAGAATTCGAATTCCAAGCCATGGGAGAGATACTCCAAATTTGCTGCATAGTGAAGGATATTAGAGGCCTATAAAAATAAATGCTTTTTAGCATTACACAAAATAACTCGTCTAAGTGGATTTATTTTTTCGTTGTTACTTACATTATATTAGCGCCAATACCTAAACCAAAATAAACATAGAACTTTCTATTCCCCGCCAAAGGAACGAAGGGAGCTGCTGTATTTTCATTGTTATAGGCATTTTGATAAAGCTTATAATTGGCACCTTCTTTAAAGTTAACCCTCGCTAAATGGCCAGTTAAAAATATTTCAAATCCATTCATCTTCCCCATACAACCTAGTGTTGAACGGCCTTTGAAATTCATGTTTCGACCAATCGTTAGATTTAAATAAGGCTTTGTGCTTTTCTTTTTCAACACAGATCGAATCTTTGTTTGGTTGAGAGCAGTTGTCGGATCAGCAAAATATTTAACATCGTTGTCCAACTGGAGGGTAGATCGAAAACGTCTGGTAATTCCTCCACCCAGCTCTATATATAGATGCCAGGAAGTAACCCATTTAATAGCCAATCCAAGTTGGATCGATTCATCTTTAATGTTGATTTTTTCATTTGTGGCTAATTTGTATTCTGCCCCAGGAAGGGAGTTTACAATGTATTCCTCCCCCACAAAAACACCAACATCATCTTTTAATCCAAGACTTAAATTTTCATAACCGAGTACCAAATAAGGTCTCAGAAAAGCCATCGTTCTTAAATCTTCTGGTCCATCTAGTTTTTCATAAGGCAATCCAATCTGGATTGTTAATCGAGAACTAAGCGCATCAGTTGTAAGATAATCATTAAAGGTTACTTCATCGGCAACCACCGCAAAAAGACTTCCTCTAAACGAAAAAGTGGGTGTCATTTTCTTGGGATAGTCCATGGTGAATCCGCGGCTTTCCTTCAACATATATTTAGGTAAACCTACTTCTTTCATTCGTTTGTAGAAATGATAGAGGTCCGTAGCAACGACAATTTTCTTAAGATAATAGTTGACTTCCTTTTTCGAATTTTCGATGGCCATTCCTTCTAACCCAGTAACCATTAGAGAAAACATGGCTTTATCAAAACGATTGTCTATTTCTTCAGAAATCCATTCATCTCTACCGTAACTATATCGGTTCCGTGTTTCAAAATTGGGCATACTCTGTATGAACTTTTGACCAAAGTGAGCACCGAATTCGATGATTTTTTGCTCCTTGTAAATGGCATCTAATCTTTGTTCGTACTTGGCAATGTCTTTATCCAGATTCTCTTTCGTGTAGTGAATTCGGAACCAAGAATCTTCATCAAGGTTGTTTGCATTGAAAAGTGTATCCCGCAAATTCAGCGTAAAATAATCTGTGCTGCCATTAGTTAAGTTCCCTACTTCAACATCAATCGAAAACCAACTTTCATTCATCACAGCATAAGAATACTTAGAACAAAAAGCGAAAGAAACTAAATCCCTTAGCGTTTCAAACTTATAGCTTGCTACTTTTTCTTGATCCAAAGTAAGCGGCTTCGTCAAATCCTCTGGTTCGTATAAATCTGGATTTGGGTCTTGTAATTGTTTTGTTTTTTCATTTAAATCATCACTAATTGTCGAAGTGCTCGAAACTGGAGAAATCGATGGATCATTTGACGAATCAACTTCGACAAGCTCTTCTTCTTCTGGCTCAACAACGCTTACTGGTTCTACTTCCTCAACAAGTTCATTCGCATCATTATCTAAGCGAGTTGACTCGATCCATTCTATAAACTCCGAGTAACGGTTTGATTGATTTTCTGCATTTTCATAAACGGTAAAGCGTTTACTTTGCCACAAGTCATAGAGTTCCTTTTCGGAAGATTGAATATTTTGGGTTGTAAAAATATCCTGCTCCAACTCACCTCCGAAAGTCAAATCATGTAAGGTATCTCCATTCGCATTTCGAATTAAAACCTGATAAGCTGGAGCAATGTATTTTACCTGAAGATGATTGCCTAGTCCATCATTGGTCATTTTTTGAGTTTTAAAAACCAGCCATTTTGAATCGAATGGACTAAGAAAATTGATGGCGACTTCCATCTGACAGTAGTCCGGATTTTCACTGGCCATTTTTTGAAGTTCTCCTTCGAGCGTAGTAAAAGGTAAACCTAATTTTGCAGTATAAGCCCCGGACATTTTCGTGTACGAAATCTGAGGTACGCAATCCGTACTAGATGGTCTTGCCGTCAAAATATTATGGTAAAAAATGGCAATTACGATAGTAATATAGAGACCTACTTTGTTTATTTTTCTCATGAGTGTTTGTTTTAAAATGGTTCTTATTCCTTTGAATTTTAGTAAACTGGGGTAGATCAGGGACCCGCTAATGTGTTGGGCGCAAGCTAAGTTATGATTGACCTACCAACCCTGATCTACCCCTATAAATAACGGAGTAGCTTTGCCTTTCTCTTACATGGCAATTCCGATTGACAATGTAATTGAAGACTGATACTTTCCATTATTTTTGTCCATCACAGGGACTTTTACACGATTGTTATCTGTCAGTTGATAGAGTGCATTGTTTGTTCCATGCTCGAAAGTTGTTCTTGGTTTTATCTGATAGCCAACCGCTACATAGTAACCTTGCCTTGGTCTTCTTTTTTGTGATTTACTGAGATAAAATCCAAGCCTTGCTTCGCCATAAAATTTTCCACCTTCGAAAAATATGGCTTCTTTGTTTTTCCGTTTGTCAAATTCATAAGAAGCGTTTAAATGTCCAATGATTTCGTTTTCATCGTTTTTTTCTTCGAATTCTAAGTTTGACCTATTCAATACATTATAGCCTAGTCTGACATTTAAAAACACGGAAGGGTAAAAATATATTTCCCCCATAAGACCGAGCGAGAATTGATTAATGTTCAAATTAACATGCTCAGTTGTTCGAAGCTGGTAAAAACTTTTATCCGGAAACTTGATATAAGTCGAATCCAATAAATAGCTATTCGTATTTCCTCCGTCTAGTCCAAAAGACTGTTTTTGCCAAGAGGCAAATCCATATAAAGCAGTCAGATTTAAGGTCTTTCCTAATCGTTTTTCGCCAAATAAACGACGAGCAAAAGTCACCCCCCAGGTCAAGTCTTCGCTATTTTTACTCCAGTATTCATTGAGATCACTGCGGAACAAACG
>JAVCKV010216003.1:0-30922 GCA_032274145.1 Herpochondria borealis | reverse complement strand
GATTGTGAAATTGATTTTTTGTTTTTGATTTCTAATTTTGCTTTTGGGCTTAATAAGATTTTAGACCTGATCAGTCTTTTAATATAAATTGGTTCGAAGTCTTTGGAATACCTGTTGTCTGCTTTTTCATTTGCCGCCGTATGAAGTGCTATATTCACCATGGCCAATTGTTCGTTTGCCAATTGCTCCTGTTGTATGGATGATTTTTTATTACCATAGACCCCGGAAGAAATAATTTTGGCCCAGCCCCGAGCAGAATAGTCATCTTCCAGATAATAACCTCCAAACCAACCTTGACGAAGTCTAGTAGTTGGACCAATTCTATCAGAGGCTTCCATGGCTTTTTTATAGGCTTCATCTGCTAATACATCTTCCGTTTTTAAGCGATAGCCACGCGCTTCCACCTTCGCTTTAACTGCCTCATAAGTAGCCACCTCATATCCAAGTTGCATTGTAGTGGTTCGTTTGACTTGGTCAGATTCGAAGGTACGTTGTTGCCCTGGCCCTAATGTGAAGGTCTCTATGCCTGACAAGGTCACCTCCATTTTCACGGGGGCATGATTGACTATCTGAAAATCGTATTTAGTGATCGGTTTTATTTTGACGTAAGCAGTCTGTGCGAAAAGTGAATTACTGTACACGAATATACACAGTAATATACAGCGGAAAGTGAATTTCATCGTTTTTGTTTTTTAGAATGTTTGTAAAATATATAAGTCTTCCAGTCTTTAGGTTGATTCTTGATACTTCTCAAGGAATGGTTCAGTCTTTTTCTCTCTCTTGATTTTGGGGGATTCTTTAGGTGAGATAAATAGCTAATATTTATTGTTGTTGAAGTTCCATTAAAATGACTTCATGTAAAAAATAGCCGCAAACCTGAGCAGAGATTAAGCGCTCTTTTTAGGGGGGTAGCATAGCGGTTTTTCGTGACGGCCATTATTTACAGAACAAAACTGTTTATAAAATATTAGTTTCTCAAAAAGATATTGTGATTAAATCAATTAGAAAAATTAAAATTTGACATGCTTAATCTTTCATATCAAATTGATTATTAGTACTTTGCAATAAAATTAAATCCATCTATATTTTCCATAAAATGAATAAGACAAAAGCTTTTGATTTATTGACGACATTAAGTATTGCTGAGCAAAAGTCATTCAGTTTGTATTTAAAAAACCACTACGCTACCACAAAGCATACTGTCCGAATTTTTAAGTATTTCCAAAAAAAACAAGCACTAGCCGATCAGAATCCTGAAGTATTCGAAATAGGATACGTTTATAAAAAACTATTCAAAATCGGCATGGACGAAAAGAAAAAGAAGTCTTTTCAAAATTCGATATATAGTTTAGAAGATGACCTGCATAACTTTTTACTTAGAGAAAAACTAAAGGAATCTACTTTTGAAAAAGATCAATTGCTTCTCCAGATTTATCAGGAACGAAAAAAACCAAAGCTCTTTTTCAACAAAATAAGACAGATGAAGAAAGCGGTGGAAGAAGCCCCCATAAAAGAGCAATGGGATTCTTACAAATTGATGAGAATAAAACATCAAGCTTACTTCAATAACTACACGGAAAAGATTGATCATTCTATTGATGACATCCCCGATATAATGGAAGATGCAAGCTTGTTTTA
This sequence comes from Herpochondria borealis, assembly GCA_032274145.1. Classification (NCBI taxonomy): domain Eukaryota; phylum Rhodophyta; class Florideophyceae; order Ceramiales; family Ceramiaceae; genus Herpochondria; species Herpochondria borealis. Next base: position 29,284 of record JAVCKV010216003.1, on the reverse strand, counting down.
TGTCAACAAAATGCTCATTTTTCATTGTGAATTAGTCGCACGAAAAATGGTAAATAGCGAAAGTTACGACCCCTCATCTTTGAAAACAATATTGGAAATTTTAAAGCAGAGTAAACAAAAAAATAGCCTTAGATCTCAACTGTACCAACTGTCTTATCAATTAAACTTAAACCAATCAGAAGCTACATTCATTGAATTAAAAACCTTCCTCGAATCAAACATCAAATCATTAGATTCCTTTGATATAAACATTGCATTTACCTATCTCAACAACATGCTTTCCTTCTTAATGAAAAAGGGTAATCAAAATTATATTCCTATATTTTTCAATCTATATAAACTAGGCGTTTCCTATAAAGCATTCGTTCATCAAGGGTATTTTAATCCAGTGGCCTTTCAAAACATAGTAACACTCTCGGCTCTAGAAGGAAATTTTGATTGGGCCTTAGTCTTTATTGAAAGCAATAAGAATCAGCTCGTCGAAACACTAAAGGCTGATGTTATAAATACCTCCTATGCCTTTTTATTTTTTAAAGAAAAAAAGTTCTCAAAAACCATTTCCTTTCTTCGTAATGTTAAATTCAGGAACATTCTTTATTCTATTAAATCTAAGGGTTTAATCCTCCGCTCTTATTACGAACTAAATGAAAACAATGATCTTATTGAAGGTTATATTCAGTCATTTTCTCAATTCCTACAAACGCAAAACAACTTCAACCAGATTGCTATCAATGGCTACCTTTCCTTGATAAAATACATTCGTTTATTAAGAAATGGGGAGATGTCTAAGTCTCAAATCATTGCCCAAATAAACGACGAAAAAGCGCTGACCTTCAAATCTTGGTTACTCGAAAAAGCAGACGAATTGTGATTAAAGAGCTTGGTAGATAATCCCCTCACTATTGTGAGATAGCGAGGGGAGTTCTCCTCTAGCCATCGATAATATCCGTGATGACAATCGTTGCATTACCACCTTTCACCTGCCGCTGCTTGATTTTAGAAATAGACATATTTTTAAAATCTGCCAATTTCTTTTTTGATTTATTATTCATAACAAAATCAATATGAGACCTAAAAAAATAGAGTGAAACTTGCGTATGCAGCACCAAAAGATTCTTTTTTACATTTCCTCTTTTTGGTCAGTGATACCGTTAGGCATAGCACTCCCTGGTCCTATGAGGGGTCAACCTTAAGGATCGTATTTTCATTGTTATGAAATCCGACTTATCATTCAACCAGTGGTCTTGTCCTGATCGATAATTCGCGGTGAGAGCGTTTTAGAAACAAGTCTTTACATTCCAGCTTCTAAATAATGCCGTACAAAAGGATATGTCGACAAAGGCAGGGGCGGTTATCAAAAAGAGAAAAGTTTTTTTATTTTTTTTTGCAAGTATAGAATATCGCTTCTAAATAAATTCACGTCAGAGTAGAATTTATTGTTTTTCAAACATAAAAAAGGGCAAGTATTCAGCAGCTTCTATCCTACTCACTTATCGGATATCGATTTACGACCTAAGCGAAGTAGAAAGAAAAGTAAAACAGCTCCTTGTTTTAGTATTTCAATTACAAAAGCTATATTAGCAATCCTAATTCGGACGCTTTAGAAATCCTTCATATTCAAAAATGACATCCACATTAAAAAAACACTCCTTTGGGTATGCTTTCTTTTTACTCTTGCCCTTTCTTTTTCCATTCTCTTTAGAACCGATACCTATAAAGCGTGCTTTAATTATTGGGATAAGTACCTATGCACCGCAAACAAAATGGAAGGACATTCATTCTCTAAATGACATCCTAATTATCGAAAAAGCGCTACTCGCTCAACATTTTGCACCAAAGGATATCTTAATACTAAAGGATGAAGAAGCCACCAAGTCCGGCATTCAAATGGCTTTAAAAAATCATTTTGCCTCGCTAAAAAAAGGCGACTTTGCTTATTTTCACTTTTCGGGTCACGGCCAACAATTACCCGATAGAAATGGAGATGAGCTGGATAAAAAAGATGAGGCACTTGTTCCCTACGATGCGCATAAAAGATACAACCCTTCCAAGTACAAAGGAGAAAAGCACCTCTTAGATGACGAATTAAAAGAACTGCTGGATAACATCAGACGTAAGCTCGGACCCAAAGGGCAATTAATGGTAACTATAGATGCCTGTCATTCAGGATCTGCTACAAGAACGGAAGCAGACCTAAGCATCGCAAGGGGAAGCCTGAACATGATGGGGGACAAAAACGATGTAAAGAAAACGAATTCGAAAATAAGTGATCCGTCATTTTTCAGTTCAGAATCAAAAGAAGAAGCTAAAAACTTAGCTCCTTTGATTCTCTTTTCAGCCACTAGTCAGGATGAATTAAATTATGAAGTAATTCCTCAGGGGCAAACAGAATATTTCGGCCCTTTGAGCTATGCCTTTGGTACCGCATTTCCAAAAGTGAATGAAACGACAAGTTACGAAGCATTCTATGACGAAATAAAATCCATTATGTCTTCTTTCAAAAAACCGCAAAGCCCTGTGGCTGAAGGAAAATTAGATCGTGCAATTTTTAGTGGTCAATTTAAAGGGAAAAGTGCTCATTATAAGGTTGTACAACAAAATGAAAAAAATGCAACAATCAATGGCGGACGTTTTGCTGGAATCTTACCGGGTACTGAAATTGCTTTTCATCCACAAGACACTTGGCAAACTGAAGGCTTGAATCCAATTTGTAGAGGTATTGTTGAGTCTGCTGAATTTTCTTCAGCTAATGTTGTACTTCAAGAGAAAGCATCAGCTCCTTTAAAAAATTCTTGGGCTTATGTGGAAGCAGTACAATTTGGGAAACTAGAGTTCGGCATCCGAATTGAGACAGATGATCTCGCTTTTTTAAACGCTATGGAAAAACAAATTGGATTGGTTCGAAATTTTAAAATCAGCAAACAAAATCCCCACATCGTCATTCGCAAAAAAGAAGGGAAACCAATTCTAGTTTTCCAAACGAACGATGTTGACATAACACCGAAGAGCTTGAATAAAGTCCCGCTACGTAAACAAGCAAGTATGATTCTTGACAAGGCTTTATTGCCTTATGCACGAGCACAATATCTCCGAGCTTTTTCTTTTAAGGACAAATACATTGATGTTCGAATGGAAATTATACCAATCAGAAAAGAAAAAGATGTTGCAACGGGAAAAATCATTGAAGTTCCTATCAAGGCAGAGACGAAAATGGCAAATGGCAACTTCGTTTTTCAATATGGTGATTTCATAAAAATAAAATTCACTAATAAAGGGAAGAAAACAGCCTATTTATCGCTTTACGATATTCAACCGAATGGAAAGGTAACAGAACTTTTCCCATGGAAGGAACGCAGCAAATCAGAATGTAAACTGGCAGCTGGTGATTCTATAGTTAGTGAAAAACGATGGAAAGTCGGCCCTCCTAAAGGTTTGGAAGTATTTAAGCTTATAGCACTAAGCACTCCTGCCGATGTACTTCAACCTTATACTAGGAACGGGCGCTCTATTCTCCCCAATCCCCCAACAAAAGGAGGAAATAGGAGTAGTGATTTATTTAAGGGAGCTGTTCCATCCAATTCGGCTAATGTGCATAGCCTTACTTTTACAATCCAAGCAGATAATTAAACAGAAAATGGATACAGAAGAAAAAATATACAAAGGACTAGTTAATGATGAAGACTGGGCGATGAGTGCTATTTATACAAAATATTATGATTCGACTACCGCATTCCTTTCAAGAAGTGGAGCTAATTCCCAGGACAAGGATGATGTATTCCAAGAAGCCATGATTGTATTCATTCGGCAAATAGAAGACGGAAGTTATAATTTCGTAGAAGGCTCGATGGGAGGATATATTAGAAAGCTGGTCCAATATTCATGGTATAACTTCGTTCGTCGAAAACCAGCGGTAAGCAATATTGATGACGCTTTAGAAGAGATTCCAACGGAAGGAGATGAAGCTATATATCGATTATTTGAAAGGGAAGAAAACAAACGAAAATTTGATATTTTAATAAAAATGTTGTCTGAAGATTGTAAGGTAATTATCTTAGGCCGCTATAAAGAGGAAGTACCAGAGAAAGTATTGGCGAAAAAATTGAAGCTATCCGTAGGTTATCTTAAAGTCAAAAGGAACCGTTGCTTGAATGCACTGAAAGAAAAAATTCTTAAAAAATCGGCTTAAGGGTGAAGTAGAAATAAATGTCCGATTTGAGTTTGAAATATTTGAGCTAACTGATTAGAAAAAATGCAGGAATAGCGAGTTATTTCAAAGTTTTTCTGAGAAAGCTAGCTCAAATGGTTTCCACTCATATCGGACAGTTATTAATGCTGAATCCCTTAAGGACACCGTCTAATTAACTCTAACAACGACCACAACCATTATAATTAATGACTACCGAAAATCAAATCATCGCTTACCTAGAGCAGCAATTAAGTCCTATAGAGCATAAAGCTTTTGAAGATCGTCTCGATCTGCAGGAGCCTGAATTACTGAAAAGTATTAATGATTTCTTTCGGATTGCTGAAAATAAAACAATAGAAACACAGTTTTCATCAAAAAGAAAAGAAATAGATGCGGAGCGACTTGCTTTGAAAAATATTTTAGACAATTATGCTCCAAATGAAGAGGAAGATTGCCCGATTGAAGACCAAGTCTTATTGGATTATCATGCTGGTTTTCTTGCTAAAATCGACTATGACATTATTCGTCAAATCCTCGATAAACATCCTTCTATTGCGTCCTACGCTGCTGAACAACAGGAACTAATTAGCCTCTTTAAATCTTTTGAAACGAAAGACCCTGTCCGGGCGAAAGTAGAAAAGTTCGCAAAAGAGTTTGCAGAAAAATCTACCTCAGAAGGCAAAGTAAGCGATATAAAAAAGGATACTCCCGAGTCGGCTAAAATAGCGAAACTGCCAAATCGAAGAAAGTGGTTGATAGCCGCCTCTATTGCGCTTTTGGCAACAGCTGCTATTTACTTTTCCCTAGTGAATAGAACAGATCATGATCAAATTTTCGCTACACACCACCAAACGGAAAAGACAATTGCAGTTGATTTATTAGACGAAATAGGAACCGTTGGATTGGCAGATCCACTAAATCCTAAACAAGAATTAAAAAAAGCTTTGCAATACTATTTGGCAACAGATTACGAAACTTCTCTTAATGCCACTAGTAATTACCTCGATTCAAATAAAAATGACTCTGCCGCTACTTTTCTACTGGCGTTGAATTACATGGAGCTTAAACAGTATCAGGCTGCAATAGAGACTCTACAGTCTATAATTAATAATGACAATGAGTGGAGTAATAAAGCTACGTTTCAATTAGCAATGGCTTATCTTAAAACTAAGGATACCGCCCATTTAAGCAAAGCCCTTTTTACAAAGGTTAGTCAGGCTGAAGGCGCTTATTATCAAGCAGAAGCAAAAAAGGTATTATTAGATTTTTAATAGATTGGAAAATTGAAAATAAAAGGCATGACTTTTTACGACAGGCAGTTTGTAAGGCTTCGTTTATGCAATCCGCTAATCGTTTGTAATGGATTCATTCCATTTTGTTTACTTGCTTTTCTACTTACCTTTTTTTCCTGTTCCTCCCCTACCAATAAACAAACAAACCATCAGTTCCTGCAAGAAGAAAGTCAAAACGATTTCAGCAATAAAGATAAGATCTTCATCAACCCTCCTAGCAAAAAAGTACTAAAGAAAACAGAATCCAAAATTAGTAGTTCGCTGAGCAAGGCTAACAATCCACAAAAAGAAACAGACGCAAAATTGGCTCTCAAACCATCTGTATCGAAGAAACTAGAGCAGTATCAAAAACTTGCCCAAGAGGTACTCAACAATTTAATTACAACTATTGGATACGACACACTCCAACGTCCCAAAATAGCTATTCTTCAAAGTGACTCCATCATAGCGCACTTCAAACCGGGCAGTCAGGTCATTGAAATAGAAGAAGGCATATTCGATGTTTGTCGATCTATGGGAAAAGATTCCATCGCCACTTTAGCCTTTATTATTGGACATGAGCTTTGTCATTTCTTCCAAAACCAAATCGGAAATAAAAAAAGCAGTATTCCTTTCCATGCTTTTGAGAAGCAATATCCAGATCGCATTCGAAGTGAAAAAATGGCAGATATTCATGGCATTTTTGTAGCTTATTTGGCTGGATATTTAACAAATGCGGATAAGGTTCCACAAATGATTTCCCGTATTTATGAGTCTTACGATTTATTTGATAAAAATTTAATACAACACGACTCCTTTGTCAATCGTCAATTGATAGGAGAAGACGTCAAAGGAAAAGCAGACACTTTAAGGCATATTTTTGACTTAGGTAATTTAAGTCTACTCTCTGAAGAATACAACGTTGCTGCTGCTTGTTTTGAACATCTTTTACAATATTTCCAAGGGGTAGAAATTTATAATAATCTAGGCCTTGCTTACTTGCGCGCTGGTATGGCTGTTGGTGGAAAGCGAGCTGATCCATACGTTTATCCCTTAGCTATGGATGCGCGAACAACATTAGAAGTCGTACGGGCCGAACTATCTATTTTGACAGATAGTGAAAAGAAAAGGAGAGATGATTTTTTTGAAAAAGCTATGGCTCAATTTAATATAGCTTTGCAACGCAATCAAAATTATTCAAGCGCCATACTAAACAAGCTGAGCTTATTGTCATTATCTGGAAAGTTTGAGGAGGCCAATCTTTTTTACAATAAAATCAAAACAGGAAAGAATAAACCAAGCTATAAATTAGTCCGTACAATCAATTTACTAAGGGAATCAGATAAAGAAAATGAAGCACTTTATCAACTAGAAGAACTGACATCAAATAAGGATAAAACGATTGCAGCTATCGCAAAATACAATCTTTCCGTTTACAACAACACCGACTGGAATGGCCTCCCTGAGACACCTTGCATGGATATTATTTCTCCAAAGAATCTAACTAAAGAAAGTAATCAGTTTCAAATCTACCCTACCATTCCCCTTTTTGATTTAACTGATGATTTACAGATAGGTTGGAAAACAAGTAATAAAACGACAAGATGGATTGCCAAGTGGATGAATGAAGATCACCTTCGTTTGCTTGACATCAAATCCCGTTTAAGTAATTCTGAAAAAGTCGCTTTAGAAGCAAGCATTAAGCTGCATTTTTCTAATTATTCAGACTGGCACATTATTCCAAATTGTGAACTCTTCGTAAAAAAGACAAATCAGAAAATTCATCGACTCGTTGTCAAAGAACACTACTTAGAACCTAAATATTAATTCCTCTCCTAAATCACAATACACTTTTCACCTACGCAACCCCAGCCCATAAAGTGCAGCAGCCACCAGCAGACATATAGGTGGAAAAGAAGCTTATTTTTAGAATGCCCCTAGCCTCCTCCTTTTTTATACATCATTTTGAAGGCTCACAGCCTGCAAATAATCTGTTATTTCAAAAGCATTCCTTACCTTGTAACTCTAGTAAATAAACTCCTTCTTCAAATCTCTATATGAACATTTCAAAAACACTTTTCCTTCTACTGAGCTGCATACTATTTTCCAACTGCTCCCCAACAGCGCAGGTTAACTTCACCGCCAATGACAAAATCCCTGACTACGACCATCCCTTTGGCTACGGAACAAATCTTGGCTACTACCCTCCCTGGAAAGACCACCAACTGGCCGACATTGCAGCGGGCAACCCTGCCGAAAACATTCCAGGTCTCGGCGTTACGGCCATCCGCCCTGCCTTGCCAGATCATTTTGTTCAACAATATGGCTACAATATCAGACTAAAAGAATTTCAACATTATTTTGACATTGGCACAAGAGACAATACCGTCTTTGTGGGTTACCCTTCCAAAGCCCATAAAGATACCACTGCCTATTGTGCCGAGCATGCCAACGAAAGTTTTGCCAACCTCTACGAACCCATCTGGGACAATGGCGAAAACGGTACCCCTGTCAATGACAATAACTACCTCGCGGTATATCTTTATAACATCGTTACTAAATATGGCGACAACGTAAAATACTGGGAAATATGGAACGAACCTGACTTTGATTGGACCAATCACGCTTGGCTCCCTCCTGGAAAACCCGGCAACTGGTGGGACAACGATCCACCTCCTTGTCAAAATGCTTTGAAGGCTCCGATTTATCATTACATCCGGATGTTACGGGTCAGCTACGAAGTGATCAAATCTATTTCGCCAGACGATTATGTGGCCATCGGTGGATTAGGTTACCCCAGTTTTCTGGATGCCGTTTGCCGAAATACAGACAATCCTAACAATGGAAATACATCAACTGATTTCCCACTAAAAGGCGGTGCCTATTTTGATTGCATGAGCTTTCATTCTTATCCACACATTGATGGCTCTTTACGCCACTGGAGCAATGACATTTTTGGCTTTGTCTATGAACGCCATTCCGATAAAGCCGTGGAAGGCGTTGTTCGATTGCATGGAGAATTCAAATCTGTTTTAGAAAAGTATGGCTACGGCCAACAGTATCCACAAAAAGCTTTTATTCTAACAGAATGCAACATCCCCAGAAAAGAGGTCGATGTTTTCATCGGTTCAGAGGAAGCTCAAACTAATTTTCTAATAAAATCTCTAATCGCCGCTCAGCAAATTGGAATCCGACAATACCTTGTTTTTGACCTTGGCGAAACCAATGATCCAGAGAATGCTACTAGCGAATTTCAACTCATGGGCCTTTATCAAAATCTGAACACTACACCACCCGGTTTGGAAAAAGTAAACCGTTCTGGAATCGGATTTAAAACCATAGCTACTTTATTAAGAACGGCTAAATACGACGCGCAAAAAACAAAAGAATTACAATTACCAAAAGGCGTAAAAGGAGCAGCCTTTCGCAAAGAGGACAATACTTACACTTATACCTTATGGGCAGAAACGAAAACCGACCAGAGTGAACAAGCTAGTGCTAGTTATCGTTTTCCCGATCGCTTAAAAACGGATTTGCTATTGGTTAAAAGCTGGGATTTTTCGAAAACGGGAACAGTCAAACGGGTAAAAGGGCCTACGATATTATTGACGGGGGCTCCGGTTTTTGTTGATGTGAAATGAGGTATGACGTTTCTCGCTTCGCTTGAAGATTTTTTCACCGCAAGGACGCAACGATAACGCAACGTTTTTTTTACGCATTAAGTGAATCTAGGGATATGGCATATCCCCCAAATGATCTGCGATCATGAGGTGATATGTCATATCAAAGGAGGAACAATTTGCCCTTCATTCGGTGCATTCAGTCCGTTCAGTGTCCTTGAACGTTTACTAAAATTCAACGTCTAGTAGGGGACTCAGCCTAAATAACGTTCCGGTTTGACTGGAAACCATTTGAGCTCAAACCAGACATTTATTTATACTTCATCCCTAAACGTTTAGCATCCTCCCGCTACCAGAGTCGTTAAATACTTCTAGATAGATTATCTTTGTTTCTCCCAAAAGGTTTTAGTTAGAAGTCTAGGTTTAATCAAAACTTCTGGGCTAAATGAAATTCCTATTTCTCTCTAAAGAATTCATACAATTTTCAATCACTTAGCGACTCTACCTGAATAACTTAAAAACACAACAGTAACTATCACATGTCAATAAAAACCAGCTCTCTCCACTACCTCCTACTCCTCTCCCTCCTCCTCAACTTCAGTTGTAAAGACAGTCCAAAAACCACAACCACAAGTGCTTCTGAACCAAAAATCAGTGTAGACAATCCTGCCTTTCGGCAAAAAACAGTAGAGAAAAAAATTGGAAATTGTGGCGAAGGTACCGACTGCTTAAAAGTGACTACCACCTACCCCATTCTAACTGGAGTAAAGGCAGACATCCTCGAAAAAATCAACAACGATATTTTGGAAGAGGTGATTACCAGTATGGAAATTGAAAACGAAATAAAACCTGGCCCATTCGCCATTGACAGCGCCACTCAACAATGGATTGAAGCTTATCAAGAATACCTCAATGAAGATATGCAACACCGCGTAGCCATGACTTTCGAACTCGATGGCAAAGGAAGCATCTATAAACACTATGCAGTGACGGAACTACCGATCTCAACCTACACTGGTGGAGCGCATCCCAATTACAATTCTCTTTTTTCCAATTACAACCTCAATACCGGAATGCTTATAGAGATGGAAGATATCATAAGCAATGAAGATGCATTTAAAAAAGTAGTCAAAAAAGCTTTTCAAAAAGCGGTAGAAGAAAAGGGTGCCGAAACAGATATGAGTTTATACTTTTGGAACAAACCCTTTTACCTGCCTGCCAATTACGCCATCACGGAAAAGGGCTTGTATTTCATTTACAATCCATACGAAGTAGCGCCTTATGCTTTTGGACTCACTGATTTTACGGTGGCTTATGAAGATTTGAAAGGACTGATAACATTACCTTAGAAGTCAGATAAGTGACAACTAAAAATTAACTTGGGCCACTGCCCTCATTTAGTTAAAGTAAAACGACTTAAGGAGAGTACTTTAGCTAAATGAGGGAGTGTATAGTGGCCCAAATTATTTTTTGTGTAATACTAATAATATAAATTCGTCAAAAAATCAATCTTTATTGGGGCTTCGACCTTTAAAAACCGTATATTTTTCGTAATATCGTATTGTTATAAAGACTGGATATCAAAATCATTTTTTTGATGACAAACACTCCCCAATTACTACAAAAGCCCTAATTTAGACTGCGAATTTTGAATAAAACTTATTCCCTCCTTTCTAATTATTTTAACCAATCAATTCCGCTTTTAAATGAAACGAATACTTACAATTTACCTACTTGCCTTTCTGATCACTCCCTCGCTTTCTGCACAAAAGCTGCCAACGACTAATGTCTACTTATTTGACATTGCTATGGAGAAAGATGCTGATTTCAAATTGACCAATCCAATTTACCTAACGGCTTTCAACAGTAAGGGCTATAACAACCAACCTTACTTTATGAACAATGAGGAATTGTACCTCACTGTCCAGCTTTCTGAGGACACAACACAGACGGACATCTATTCGCTGAATTTCAAAACGGGTGTAAAAACACAAGTGACTGCAACTTCAGAATCAGAGTACTCTCCGACCTATCAGTACAACATGTTTAACAATATAAAGTCAAAGCCAAAGTTTACTTGTATACGGGTAGAAAATGATGCAAATGCCTCGCAACGATTGTGGCGTTTCCCACTGAGCAGAAAGGATAATGGAAAAGTCATTTTCGAAGGACAAACCGAAATTGGTTATCATGCTTGGATCAATGATCACGAAGCGGCTCTCTTTATTGTAGGCGATCCTCATCGACTTATTATTGCTAATAACAAAGATGGAAGCACTCAAAACATTGGCGCTGATATAGGCCGCTGTCTTCAGCGAAATAGCGGAGATGAAATCCATTACGTTCGCAAACTGAGCCCGGAGGCTTGGTTCATCAGGGTTATAAATCCTGTTACCAAAAAAACTCGTTCGGTAGTCGAGACTGTACCTGGCTCTGAAGATTTTGTTCTAATGCCTGATGGCTCTATACTCATGGCGAAGGATAGTAAAATATACCACTGGAATCCGACAATATCTAATGACTGGATCGAAATTGCTGATTTGCAGAATTATGGTATTGGTAATATTACTCGAATGGCTCTTCGGGATGGGAAGTTGGCTTTGGTCAATAAGTCGCCGTTTTAAAATCAATTGTGAAACCATTACTAGATTGGAAAGACAAAGCTATTGTTCATACTTTCAATGAAGTTACCTTGTGGTCTGCTCCTTTCGGGCGTTTATTGTTAGAAAATATTCCAATGAAAAAAGGGATGACTGTTTTGGACATTGGATTTGGGACAGGTTTTCCTTTGATAGAATTGAGTCAGCGATTTGGAGAACATTCTAAAATTTATGGTGTTGACATTTGGTCTGAAGCGATTGCCTGGGTTAAACATAAAATTGTACTTTTAGATCTTAGCAATATTACTATCCTTGAGGGAAGTGCAACTAAGATTAACATTAAAGATCAGGAAGTAAATCTTATTACCTCAAACCTCGGAATCAATAATTTCAAAGATAAAGAGAAGGTATACAAAGAGATCCATCGCATTTTAAAACACGATGGTTATCTATGTATTACGACTAATCCGATTGGAACATTCAAACAACTCTTTGATCTATTTGATCAGGCGCTCGATTCTTTAAATTTGCCGGAGCAGCAAAATGATCTAAAAAATTATATTAAAAATAGGCAGACAAAGGAATCCATTTGTAAGTCCTTCTCAGAAAATGGCTTCCAATTAAACAAGGTCATTTCCGATTCCACCAATATAAAATTCACAGATGCGGAAGCATTGTTAAATCACAGTTTAATCAGAATAGGATTTCGCGAAAGCTGGGAGCAAATGGTTCCGGACAGCCAAAAAGAAGCCTTCTTCAATCTAGTCAAAGAATTGATTGAGCAGGAAATAAAAGTCAATGATACTTTTGAAATGACAATTCCCATGCTTTATCTGGAATTCAAAAAAACGACATAATCCATTCGATTGGAATACAAAAAAATATTCATGAAAAACACTATTCTACTATTCTTACTTTTCTGTTTTACCTCTACCCTCTTTGCACAAAGCAAGCGCAGTTACAAAAAGGAAATAAAAGAACACCGCAAACACTACAAGGCTGATTTCCTAAAAGAGGAACGCTCTCCTTTTTATGGAAAAAAGAAAGCCCTGAAAAAGATGCGATTCTACAAAGCCAACAAAAGCTATAAAGTGGAATGCACCTTTCAACGAACGGAAGATGCCAAACCATTCGACATGGCGACCTACAGTGGAAAAGTAAAAACTTTTATCAAATATGGCATCATCAGCTTCGAAATAGCGGGACAAAAACAAGAGCTTTCTATTTATAGAAACATGGGACTGATGCGCATGGAAGCCTACGCCAACCATCTATTCCTTCCATTCAAAGATAAAACCAATGACATCAAAACTTATGGAGGAGGCAGATACATCGATCTAGAAGTGAGCGACATTGTAGATGGCAAGGTGACCATTGATTTCAACAAGTCCTATAATCCTTGGTGTGCTTTTAGCGGTGGTTACAATTGTCCGGTACCGCCGAAGGAAAATCATTTGGCTATTGAGATGAAGACGGGGGAGAAGAAATTTAAAGGGAAGAAGTATTGAGTGAAGCGAGCTTAGCCTTTATTTAGAGACCCAGCCTAAATAACTGTCCGATATGAAAGGAAACTATTTGACCTATATTTCTCAAAAAAATATTGAAATAAACGCTATATCTGTACTTTTCAGATCATCTAGCTCAAATATTTCGATTTCAAATCGGACATTTAATTAGTCTTCATCCCTTAAAAATCATCGAAATAATAAATGATATTCACCGATCAACTCCAACGCGAAGTAGAAATCTCCTGGCCACCAAAACGAATCGTTTCCCTAGTACCCTCCCAAACAGAATTACTCTGCCACCTTGGGCTTGAAAAAGAGTTGGTGGGGCTCACAAAGTTTTGTATCCATCCTCCGGAGGCAAAGTCCTACGCGACCATCATTGGTGGAACAAAGAAAATACACCTTGACAAAATAGCCGCTCTGAAACCGGACCTCATTATTGGCAACAAAGAAGAAAATCAGCAAGAACAAATAGAAGCGCTGATGGTCGATTTTCCGGTTTGGATGAGCGACATTAGCACCTTGGAGGAGGCTTTAGAAATGATTCATTCCATTGGTCAAATTACCAATCGAGAAACGGCTAGTAAAAGGTTGTGTCTAGACATTGAAAGTGGCTTTGCTGATTTGGTCACTCATCAAAATCCTATTAAGGCTGCTTATCTCATTTGGAGAAAACCCTATATGGTAGCTGCTTCTGGAACCTTTATTGACGATTTATTAGTAAAAGCGGGATTTTCTAATGTTTTTCGAAAGGAAAGCCGCTATCCCCAGAAAAGCCCCGAAGAACTGATAGAAGCAAAGCCAGAAGTTATTTTGCTTTCTTCTGAACCCTACCCTTTCCAAGATAAACATATAGCAGAGTTACAAAAAATTTGTCCGGAGGCGACGATTTTACTAGTTGACGGGGAGCTTTTTTCCTGGTATGGTAACCGCTTATTGCATTCGGCAAGCTATTTCGCTAAATTGCGGAATAACTGTTGACTATTAACTTCTCAGTAATTCATTGTTAGTTGTTGACTTTTAACTGTTAAATTCCCACTAAGGTGTGCTTGGCCAAAGAGAACTGCCGTTTAACTAACTGCAAAACAAAACAACTATTTACAAAAAATAACGAAGTCCTATGAAGACCAACATTTTAACAATCCTCTGCCTTTTCTTTCTATCCAATCTTTTCGCTCAACAAATCAAGGATGAACTTATTGTTCGCTTAGCGCCAGAAGCAAATGTCGCTGACTTTGAACAATCAATAAGCTATGATCGTAGCCTGAGCGAAAGCATTCTTGAATTTACAAGTATTGGCCCTAGCTGGAATTTGTATAAAATGGTGGTTGAGGAATCTGTTGCTGATCAGGTTCTTGCAGCTTTAAATAGAAATGATGATGTTATATCAACTGGTTATAACTTCCAACTAGAAATAAAAGATAATACGCCCAACGATGTTCAATTTGGAGAGCAATGGGACATGGAAGTCATTAATGCGCCTGAAGTCTGGGAATTTACCACTGGAGGAGTTACAGCATTAGGAGACACCATTGTAATCGCCAACTTGGAATATACCGACCTGGATCATGAAGATTTAGTTGATAATATCTGGATTAATCATAATGAAATACCAAACAACTTTAACGACGACGATGACAATGGTTATATTGATGATTATCGAGGTTATAATGTTGTGACATTTAACGACTTTGTAGATACTACTTTTTTGGCAAGTACCGCACACGGTACACAGGTATCGGGTATTATGGCGGCCAGTGGGAACAATATGCTAGGAATATCAGGAGTAAATTGGAACGTAAAATTGATGGTAGTAAGTAGTAAATTGGTTTTTAGTGATATTGTAGGCAGCTATCAATACATTTTAGACATGCGTACAGATTACAACGAATCCAACGGAGCAAAAGGTGCTTTTATCGTTTGTACCAATGCAAGTTTCGGTATAAAAGGTTTTCCTGAAGATGAGCCTATATATCAGGCCTGGTGTGATATATATGACGCTTTAGGAGAAGTAGGTGTTTTGAGTGTAGGTGCAACTACGAACGACGATGATGATATTGACATTATGGGCGATATGCCTACTTCCTGCCAAAGTGAATACCTAGTGGCGGTAACGAATGTTACGCAAGCCAATCAGCAAAGGGGAGGTTATAGCAATGTGAATGTTGACCTGGGAGCTCCGGGTTCAGAAGCATTGTCTACAAGGCCTTTTGATGAATATGGCCCCATTGGTGGAAGCTCTTCTTCTGCACCCCACGTTACGGGAGGCATTGGCCTTTTGTATAGCGCTCCCTGTTTAACTTTTGCCACCGAAATAAAAGCGGATCCAGCTGCTGCTGCTTTAGCAATGAAAGGTTTTATTCTAGATGGAACTTCCCCATTAGGTGCTCTTGAAGGCATAACGGTAACTGGGGGAATACTCAATCTTAAGAAGAGCTTTGATTTGATGCAGAACTATTGCGGAAGCTCTACTGGACCACTGGAAATTCTAACTGTAAGAACTAATATAGAGGGTCAGAAAATATCAGTAGAGTATCAAACACCAGAGAATGGTCCATATACGATCAGAGTTTATGATGTGCTGGGGCGCTTAATTTTAGATGGAATAGATGACATCAAACTATTCGATAGTAAAACCTTTAATATTGACCTAGGTCGATTTGCTACCGGTGTTTACTTTTTGTCTATTGAAAATGTAGAGAATATCGTATCGAAACCTTTTGTGGTTTATTATGAGGAGTAATAGTTTTTTCAAATTAGCACTTAACCATAATTTTAACGGTCTACGATAAGTACTTACGTTAATTGTAAAACAGTTATCTAATTTAGCCTAAACCACTGACTAATCACTAAATTATTAACTATTAGCTCTCCCTTGCTAAAAGTCATAACGTGAATTGATACATTTTTTATAAAAACCTTTTGCAATAGCGGAATTTTGCTGTATCTTTGCACACCGAAAGTGAAAATAGGATAGAAAGAGCTGAAAAGCAGCCCTTTACCATATAGATCACTAAAAAATATTGGCTTCGTAGCTCAACTGGATAGAGCACCGCACTACGGATGCGGAGGTTAAAGGTTCGAACCCTTTCGAGGTCACCAGGCATTTCTAAGTATTTTCATGCTAGAAGAGAGCCTATTTAAAGAATGATATAAAACATACCGATCATGTCGAAAGTTTGTCAACTAACAGGAAAACGCCCTATCTCGGGTAACAATGTGTCTCACTCTAATAGAAAAACACGTCGTCGTTTTTTACCTAACTTGAATACGAAGCGTTTCTTCATTCCTGAATTAGGGAAATGGGTAACACTTAAGGTATCATCTGCTGCTTTACGCTCTATCAATAAACTAGGCGTTTTGGCATACATTCAAAAGATGGAAAGAAAAGGAAATGTTACTGGTTTGAATGTGAACAAGTTACAAAAGAAATAATCACGCTATTTCTAGTGTGAATCTGAAAAAACATTAAAATATTCCATAATGGCTAAGAAAAGCAAAGGTAATAGACTACAGGTCATCCTTGAATGTACGGAACACAAAACATCTGGTCTTCCAGGTACTTCTCGTTACATCACTCAAAAGAACAGAAAAAATACACCGGACAGATTGGAGTTGAAGAAATACAACCCAATTATGAAGAAAATGACTGTTCATAAAGAAATTAAGTAATTTCGGTCGTATATTTATACTGCTCCTTGAGCATAAAATTTATTTGATTGTTTAATTATCGTTCGGTTTTCGATCCGATCGGTTAAAAAAAAATATCATGGCAAAGAAAGTATCAAAGAACTCCAGAGTAGGACAAAGAGCTGCAAACGCAGGTTCTGGTCGTGATTTCGTGAAGGTGGTAAAGAGTATCAAAGATCCAGCTTCTGGAAAATACACTTATAAAGAAGTAATGATCCACAAAGACGAAGTAAAAGCATTTTTCGCTAAGAAATAAGCTTGTTCATCTTGCAATCGCTCAAAAGGCTTTTCTTTTAATTAAGAAAAGCCTTTTGTTATTGGACGAGAGCAAAGCATTTTTTAAAACAGTACTCAGGATACATACCTACCCTCAATTAAGCCGGGTTATCCCTATACAAAGGCAATATGTTTTACAAAAGTTGGCTATAAACATTCCCCCCTTTATTTAGTATTTACATAGCTATAAACTGCAAATACTAAATAAACAGACCTGATTAGCAAAGAGCCTACGAAAAACTAGACCGATCCTATAAAGATTTTCTAAAAAAGGGTTACTTTCGGTCAAAACAACCATCTAAACTATTAGTGGGTCATTTCACTAACATCTTTTAATATTATCAATAGCATACCGTATGAGTTTTTTTAAGAAATTTTTTGGGAAGAAGAAGCCAAAAGAGGAAGTAGAAAAAATAGAAAAAGAACTAGACAAAGGTTTAGAAAAAACTAAAACTGGGTTCTTTTCCAAGATCACCAAAGCCATAGCTGGTAAATCTACCGTAGACGTCGAGGTACTGGATGAACTGGAAGGTGTACTTATCTCTTCCGACGTTGGATTGGACACTACTGTCAAGATCATTGACCGTATTGAAGCCAGGGTTGCTAAAGACAAATACATCAATACTTCTGAGCTCAACGAGATACTCCGCGACGAAATCGTTCAGCTCTTGACGGAAAACAATACCGTTGAGAATGACGACTTTAGCCCTCCTGCGGATAAGAAACCTTATATCATGTTGGTTGTTGGAGTCAATGGTGTTGGAAAGACCACTACCATTGGTAAACTCGCTCACCAATTCCAGAAGCAAGGCCTAAAAGTAGTTCTTGGTGCTGGAGATACTTTCCGTGCTGCCGCTGTGGATCAACTAGAGATATGGGCTAACCGTGTTGGCTGTGATTTCTACAGCAAAGGAATGAATACTGATCCTGCTGCCGTTGCTTACGAAACTGTCGAATACGCAATCGCAAACAATTGCGATGTAGCTATTGTGGATACTGCCGGTCGATTGCACAACAAGATCGGACTGATGAATGAGCTGACCAAGATCAAAAAGTCTATGACTAAAAAGCTGGATGGCGCTCCTCACGATGTTATGCTTGTATTGGATGCAACTACGGGACAGAATGCGATTGAGCAGGCTACCCATTTCACAGCAGCTACAGAAGTAAGTTGCCTCGCCTTGACGAAACTGGATGGTACGGCTAAAGGAGGTGTGGCCATTGGAATTAGCGATCAGTTTAAAATTCCGATTAAATACATTGGTGTTGGAGAAGGTATTGAGCAATTGCAGGTCTTTAATAAACGTGCTTTTGTGGAATCGTTTTTTAAATAGATTTGCATTCTCGCTTTGCGAAAGGAGAGGTAACCGAAAAGCGCAGCGGTTTCAACAGCGGTTTCTCGACCTTTTTTATAATTTTGAACTTGCGAAAGAAAAGAGTACAACGTTCTTTAGAAAGCGTTGCGCTTTTTTTTATGGGTTTTAAATGATTTTATTTTTTTTAGTTAATAGACTTTATTCTGTTCATTTTCATAGAGAGGGAACTAAGAACCATTAACTAACAAGAGAATAAACTCTAATATTTTAGATGGTTATCAATTAAAAAGTCAATGATAAAATACTTGGTAATAATATTATGCTTCATTTCAATTGAAGCATTTGGCCAAGTAGATTCTTTTAAAAAGGAATTTTACTTCGGGCCGAATATCTCTTATGGTTACAGCATGTATGAAACCTTTGGAGATGTAACCTATATTCCATTTATAGAAGTTGGTTTTTTTTTAAACTCAAAAATTTCCTCGAAAATTAATGGTAACATTGGCCTGAATTTCAGTCACTTCGGAGAATACTCATACACTTATGATGGCTTTTTCAACGAAGCCACAGAAAGAAATCCATTTGATACCATTCATGGTTTAATAACTGGAGAGCTTATCCATAAAGCTTCGTTTTTATCAATACCTATTCGGGGCGAATACTATTTATCAAAAAAAAGAACACTTGGAATTATTGGAGGAGTTACAGCTAGATTTAGATTGGCGGATCAGGCAAGTTGGGAATATCGAGATATAGAACGAAATAGATTTACACAAGAGACCATTTCTGAAAGTGACTTAATTAAAAATTCGCCTAGAATAAAGTTCTTTAAACTAGATATTTTGCATATCGGATTCCTATTCAAAATCAAAAAACTGAAAATAATACCCATTGCAAATCTCGGTATATTCAGATTTGAAAATTCAAGAGAAATATCTCAACGAAGTCGATTAGATCTATCAATTGAACTTAGTTGGGCGCTTTGATTTAAGATGCATTAAATGGCTTTAACAGGGACGGTTACTAAACTTCGAAAGTTTAGTAACCGTTTTAACGCGCGCCCAATCTTCTAACGCCCTCCAAACAATCCGCTCAAAATTTTAAGCGCGTTTCCAACCATGTCTTCACTCTCCACTGGGATTTTCAAAAATGATTTCCCTGTTTTCTCATCCTTTTCTACGATCTGTCCAACCAGCTCTTTAGTCGCTACTGGATCTTGAAGTGTTTTAACCAAGCCTTGAAAGAAAGACATTCCAGTTTGAACCAAGTCCTGCGGAGAAGCGGGAATAGTTGTTTTTCCAGTACCATGCACACGCGAAGCTACTTCTTCTCCTTTTGTGTCTTCTTCTTGAGCGAAAGAAGGCAAAGCAGTTGTCTTTTCTTTTTCCGTAGCATCAACTATCGGCTCATCCAATTCTTGTTTCTCTTCCTTCAGCTCTTCTATTTTTTCAACACCACTACTTCTATTTTCATTGTTATCAGTTAGATCTTCAATCTTACCCATAAAATCGCTAAACTTGGAGCCGGACATAAATATGGCATCTTCTCCATCATCAAGGACTCCTTTGGCCATGGCGTTTTTAAACTTCAGAATACTCAACATTCGATGTTCAATAGTAGCAGCGGAGACTAAGTTGATAACTTGTACTGGCCGTTTCTGCCCCATTCGATATACACGAGCAATACGTTGTTCCAGAATGGCAGGATTCCAGGGAATGTCCATATTCACGACTAAGGAGGCATTCTGTAAATTGAGTCCTACCCCACCCGCATCTGTTGATAGAAAGACTCGACAGGCCGGATCTTCTTTAAAGGTTTTTAATAAAAATTGCCGTTTGGCAGAAGGTACTTTTCCGTTGAGGTATTGAAATGGCATTTGCCGTTCTTCCAATTCTCCTTTTACCAGATCCAGCATACGTGACCATTGAGAAAAAATGACAACCTTCTCCCCTTCGTTACAAAAGAATTCTTCCAAAATGCACATAAGTTCTGCTATTTTGGTATCGTGCCGCGTTTCGAGATCAAGTACGTAGGTACTGTCACAAACCATACGCATCTGGCTAAGAGAGACTAAAAGCCTTCTTCGATCTCCTTCATTAAGAAAACCATATCTGTTCCATTTAGCTGCAATTCTGGCAACCTTATCTGCAAATTCATCATGAAGCTCTCTTTGCATTTCGGTCATAGGAACGAGCAGTACTTTGTCCATTCGCTTCGGCATTTCCAGTAAGACCTGCTTCTTTGTCCGACGAATCATAATGTCCGAAAGGGTTTGTCCAATCTCCTTCAAGTGATGATAGCCAATAACTTTTCCCGTATTTTCTGCCGTTATTTGATGTCTGAATAAGAAGCTATAAAGTGGGCCCAACCGAAACTGATCTATCACCTGCATTATCGAGTACAATTCCTCTAGCTTGTTTTCTATTGGCGTTCCTGTTAACACCATGGAATAAGTGGTTTGAATTTTCTTAGCTGCCGTAGAAATTTTGGTCTTCCAATTTTTTATCCGCTGTGCTTCATCCATAATCAACATATCCGGTTCCATTCTGTTTATAGCTGCGATATCATTAGCTGCCATAAAATAACCTACGATATGATACAGCGCATCGTTGTTTTCATATTGCTCTCTCCGTTTCAAAGCATTTCCTTCTATTACATGCGCTTTACTTTTCGTAAATTTTTCGATTTCGCTCTTCCATTGATACTTCAATGAAGTTGGACAAACGATGACTACTCTGCTTATTTTAAAAAACTTTTTGTAAAATTCTGCTGCTGCGATGGCCTGGATGGTTTTTCCTAGGCCCATATCATCTGCAATGAGGCAACGCCCAGCTTTCAAAGCAAATAATACTCCCTCCTTTTGATAAGGATAAAGTTTTAAATTAATAATGCCTTTTAAGTCTCTTTGAAGAATCCCTCTCGGAAAAACTTTAGCTAGTGTCTTGTGACGTTGCAATTGCTCGCGTTTATTAAGGATAAATTCCAAGGCATCATCATAACAACGAAAGGAGGAATTGATATGTCGAGCAGCTTCTAATAGTTTTTCAAATTTGGAAAGACCATTTTCAGTTAACACTAAATTTACATCAAAATATTTTTTGGCAAGTGCTTCATACTTTGCTCTATTATCTGTTCCTATACTCAATTTGACAACTCGTCCATTTTGATAATCCAGATAAATAGAAGAGTGTGGTTGAGCATACCCTTCCCTAAATATTCTTTTGTTTCCACGTCTTCGTTCCAACTTATTTAGCGCAAAGCCCAGGTGCTTACAAGTACCTAAACGATTGGTCTTAAAATCCATGCAGGAGCAGAAGTTGATTGGTTCTTTGTTGCTACGTATGGCTACTTTGTAACTGCTCTTCGATTCCGGATTAGAAAGGACAAAGTCAGAGAACACTGGATGTTCTCCTGTGTTTATCATTTTAAATTTTGCTTCTTTGCCGAATTGCTTTCGTAGGGCTATTTGCCAGTCGTCCATCGTCATGTCTGGTGGACATTTATGGTAGGATATTTTTTTCGGGGTTTTCTTTTTTCTTTTGGTTGTTGTTTTTCTTTTAGTGGTTGCTTTCCTTTTGGCAGTCGCCTTGTTTTTTATTGCGGTGGTTTTCTTGGTGGCCATAGTCTGTTTTATTTTATGATTTGGTTGTTTTCTGATGCCGGACCACTTTGAAGGTGGCTCGATGAAGCCTTTAGATATTTCTTTAGATCGTTCCGGCTTCAGGCAAGTTCATCAGGTCGATTTGAAGGCGACCTGATGAAGCCTTTATTTTTATTTTCTTTATCAAACTCTTTTAGTAGCTGGACTTTATCTACAGCTACGACTCCCGGCTTTTCGCAAACTTGCCCACCGGCCAAATTCGATAACATTCCTATTACATCAAGCGGCAAACCTAAGGCAAGCCCCAATGCTGCAATACTAACTACCGTATCCCCTGCCCCACATACGTCTGCAATATTTCGAGGCCTGGTTGGAATAATCTTTTTAGTTTTCCCATTCGAGATAAAAATTCCTTTTTCCGAAAGAGTAATCATCGTCAATTTGTTTTTCAACTTCTCCCGTAATAATACGTCTGCACGCGCCAGTGATTTCAGCGTTGGCTTTACCTTTTCGCCGAGGATCGCATTGACTTCTTTTAGATTAGGTTTAAATAAGGTGCATTCCTCAAAAACGAAAAAATTTCGATACTTAGGATCTACGATGGTTGGGATCTTTTTTTGTCTGGCCCATTTTAGAATAAAATTGATTATTCTTTTTGTCAATAGCCCTTTATTATAATCCTGGAATAAGATAATGTCTGGGTTGAACTTTTCTATAGTTTTAGTCAGATTGTTTGCGATCAACTCCTTCTCCTCGGCTCTTGTCAATTCATGGCGATCTTCTTTGTCCACCCGAAGCAGATGCTGGCCGCTGGCGATCATTCGGGTTTTTACCGTTGTTCTTCGAGAAGCTAGTATGGAGATGCCATTAGCAGAGAGTCTTTCCTTTTTGAGAAGCCTATTGAAGTCCTTTCCAGCAGCATCGTTTCCGATAATGGAACAGAGGCATACTTTAGCACCCAATGCTTTGAGATTCAGCGCTACATTAGCCGCTCCGCCAAGGCGTTGTTCCTCTGCTTGCCAGCTGAGCACGGGCACTGGAGCCTCAGGAGATACCCGTTCCACCTTACCCCAGGTGTAAGCATCAATCATAACATCTCCAATGACGAGGACTTTTAGGCCATTGAATGATTTGAATATTTGTTTTGCATCCATCTTTCACAAGAATAGCTATCTTTGCGATCAAATCAAAGCAAATAACATGCAATTTGAAGACTTTCTAAGTGAGTTCTCTACCGACGTCATCAGTCACCAACAATTTCTCTGGCATGCGCTCATCTGTGCGCTTTTAGCCTGGCTACTAGGTCGCTTTTATATGCGCTACGGTCGCTCCGTTTCCAATCGGAAAAATTTCGGTCATAACTTTATGTTATTGGCCCTGACCACTATGCTGATCATCTACATTGTAAAGTCTTCCATTGCCCTATCCTTAGGTTTAGTGGGTGCCTTGTCTATTGTTCGATTCAGAGCTGCCATCAAAGAACCAGAAGAACTAATCTATTTGTTTTTCACCATTGGAATCGGACTTGGTATTGGAGCCAACCAATTGGTAATTACCATTCTAGCCTATGTTTTGATCATGAGCCTGATGGTGATTCATGCCATGCTTATGCGAAAGGAGTCCATACAATCTCCTGAAAATATGATTCTAACCATTTCTACCACGGAACTTTCCGTAAAAGACATCAATAGTATCTTAGCCAATTTCTTTTCTACCGTAGAACTAAAACGAATGGATCAATTGAATGGTCGTTTGGATTTATCTTACATCATCGCTTCGGATAAAGTAGATCAGGTAATTTCAGCTAAAGATCAGTTAATTGATAAGGCTCCAGGATTGCAGTTTTCTTTCATAGAACAGCGCAATTTGGCACTTTAGTAACAACGAAAAATTAAATGGGCCAAGCCCTCATTTAGTTAATTTAGACGACTTAAGGAAAGTATTTTAGCTAAATGAGGAAGAGTCTAGTGGCTCAAATTATTTTTTGTGTAATACTTAACTGATGGATGAGGAGTTCAAATACTTTAAATAAATTTATCTGAGACGATGGAGGTACCACCAATCGCTTTTCCCTTTCGCTTGCCCTTACCCCCAGCCCCTAAAGGGGAGCTATATTTCGGTAGACTTAAAGAGGAGTACATCTTGGTGAATTTTGGGCGCGCGTTAGGTCTCCCCTTTAGGGGCCGGGGGTCGCATTCGGTTCCCCCAGCCCCTAAAGGGGAGCTACATCTCGGTAGACTTAAAGAGGAGTACATCTCAAATTCGAAACTTTCTATAAAAAACAATTTTAATATTCCATACGCTTCTAAACTCATCGGACTCTTTATTTTCCTAAGCTCTTTCTTGACCAACTACGAACTTCGTGCACAATCTGTTGGAACGGAGCAGGGAAGAATTGAAAGTGAGTTCAAATTAGCCGTACCACAAGAAATTCGCGAGGAATTGTGGACTTACCTTCAAGTTAATTTCAGCAATGAAAAAGTTGCGGCTATTGATGAGAGAATAAGTACTTCAAGTAGCCAAGAAATATTCATTGATGTTTACTTTGACAATGACGAAGATGTATTGTTACAAAACTTAGCAGGAGTTCGATATCGAAAAAGATACATTAATAATGAATTGGCTAAAGAGCTTGTTCAAATCAAACTACCGAGTGGGGATTCTTCAGGAGTAGCAAGAATTGAGCAGAAATATGATTTTTACAAAACAAAAAAGAAAGCGGATCGAAAGGCCATGCATCCTTTCTGGAAATACGTTCGCCCTAAAGACCGGACTGCCGTGGACGAACAATTGGCGCCCTACCGTTTACAAGGCGATGATCTAAAGGCATCTATAAAAGTTCAACAGGATCGAAAAAGAATTTATTTTCAAGAGGACGGAGAAGCATTGTTAACCATTACCTTAGATAAGGTTGATTACTTTTACTTTCCCTACCCTAGTTACACTGAAATGGAACTAGAGTTAAATGAAGTGCGATACACTAATAGTGATACTGCTGAGCGTGAACGACTGGAAGCTTTAAATACCAATATAAAAAAAGGACTTTTAGAAGCCTTCCCTATGCTGGTACAAGACCAGACCCCGAAGTATAATAAGATGCATGCATTAGTCCAGCAATCTATAGTGGCACAGATCTATCAGCGTTTGCAATATATTATTTTTGGAATGATTGTGCTTTGGGCATTTGGGCTCTTTTTTTTTCGGCGTAGAGCGAGTATTCGGCTAGTGTGATTTTACTCACACAGAGGTCACAGAGAGCACATACAAAAGGACACCTAACAAATTAACTGCAAAACATAACATACGGAGATGCGCATAAAACAAGAATCAAAAAAACGACAGAAAAGACCCTACGAATGGTGGATCGCCATTCTAGCCTTATCCGCATTTGTATTGTTATCATTTTTCGTTTGGTCACAAAAAAACAAAGCAGAGCAACGGTACTTCTGCGACATGGAAAAACGCTCTATAACTGGAAAGCAATTTTTATCCGGGGGGCACAGCTTCTCCGCAGGAATAACCCAAAGCGATGAACGATCTTTTTCAGGACAATATTCCTCTAAGTGCACGAAAGAAAACCTATACGGCCCTGCCTTAAAAATTGATGGATTAAACGAAGGTGATGTCATAGAAGCTAGTGTATGGAGACAAAGTGACGATGGCTATGGCGTACTTGCTTTGCAAGGACAAAACGATTGGACTTTCTACGACTTTACCGCCACCGTAGTGGAAACACAAAAAGATTGGGAGCGTATTAAAAAAACGATACGTATTCCCATTGGTGTCCGAAATGCTTCCATCAATATCTATCCATACAACACCAAAAATAGTGGTACCGTTTTTTTTGACGATCTGGAAATCAACTACTATCCTACCGATGTTTATAGTCTTGCTGCTCCTGTAGAATATGCGGGAGCCAACTTGCAATTAAAAGTAGATAAAAAGGAGTTGAAGCAACTTAGAACCAAACGAGTAGAGGCCTTCAGTTATGGAAATTTATTATCCGGGAAAGATGATTTGGTCAAAGCCAAGCTACTGGATGACTCCATTGAAGTAGATGTCAAAATTCGATTAAAAGGGGATTTACTTGATCATCTTCAAAGTAAAAAATGGTCTTTCCGAATTGTAGCAGATAAAGGTCAAGCGTGGAGAGGAATGACGGAATTCTCGGTTCACAATTCTTTATCCCGTTCTCATCTTAACGAATGGATTTACCACCAAATGCTTAAAGAGGAAGGAATTCTAACTACTGATTATGATTTTGTAAAGCTCTCATTGAATGATGAAGCACTGGGAATCTATGCGTATGAAGAACACTTTGGCGCTAATGTCATCCGACGAGGTCAGCGCCCACCCGGCCCTATTCTTCGCTTTAATGAAGATGGCCTTTGGACTTATGCACCACGAGGTATTGGGGAGCGCCCAGATTGGTTTTACAGTGCAGACATTGGTCTCTATGACAGCAAAGACATTTTAGAAAAACAAGAATCTTACGAACAATACGTTCGGGCACAAGACCTTTTGTATTCATTCATAAAAGGGGAAAAATCACCGAGCGAAGTATTCGATACAGATAGACTGGCGAAGGCCCTAGCACTACAAGATGTTTGTATTGCACATCACTCCTTCATTTTCACTAATGTTCGTTTTTACTTTAATCCACTCACTGGATTGATAGAGCCCATTGGCTATGATGGCTATACCGATGACATGAGAGTACATCATGGACCTCCAGCTATGGCCGGAGCTTACATGAATTCGAGAATGCCCAAAGACTATGCTCCGACACAATCAAAGAATGCGTTTTTCCACCACCTTCTTTTTAATGATTACGATTTTGCAGAACAGTACGCGCATTATCTCGATGAGTTTACTTCTGAGTCATACATAGACTCTTTTCTGTCCAAGTATATGCTGGAAATTCGAGCAAGGGAAAAATTTATTAAAAGGGATTACCCTGGTTATAAATTTGATCCAGTTACTTACTTTAGAAATGCCACAACGGTTCGGAAGGTTATTCCTCCGTTGGAACATGTTTCTCTAAAAGCCTATAAATCCAACAATGGAGTTACGTTGGAGTCTTATCATCAACTTCCCTTACAAATCCTGGGGGCAGGTGATAAGGAAATGACGATACCCGCACCGGAAAACTTAATTTTGGAATCCTTCAATGAAACATATTCGGCTCGTCGGTATGACTTTATTTTTGCAGAGAAGGCTAAAAACATATTTTATAAAACATTGGGAACCGATAGCATTGCCATACAACCCATCAACCGTTGGGAGATTCCGGAAACTCCGGAGGCGCCCCTCGTCAAAAACAATTTCCAACAATTTGATTTCATACAAGCGGAAAAGAATGGCAATATCTTTTTCAAACCTGGTATTCATCGAGTTAATCGGAGCATCGCCATTCCTGAAGGTTACCGAGTTGTCATTCCATCTGGTGTCACTTTGCAGTTTGAAAATGGGGCCGCCTTGAGTAGTCGCTCTCCGATACAGGCGATGGGAACTTTCGATAAACCTATTGTTTTCAGCAGCAGCACTGGTCGTGGTCAAGGTTTGTTCTTAGTAGTAGACGTTAAAGAACTTTCGACCTTTGAGCATTGTTCTTTTTCCAAGCTCAATGCCTTTCGGCAAAATGGTCAGTATACGGAAGGGGCGGTTAGTTTGTACAATTCAAAAGCTACTTTCAAGAACTGCTCTTTCCGAAAGAACGCTGCCAAAAATGCCATTCACTTTGTTAATTCCGAATACCTGATTCAGGATTGCCTCTTTCAAGACACCAATGGAGATGCTATTGACGCCGACTACTCTAAAGGAGCTATAGAGACTTCAACATTTAAAAATATCGGTAAAGATGCCATTGAAATATCTGGTGGGAATGCATCTATTTACACCATTGATATTAGTGATGTTTTAGACAGTGCTATAAAAGCAAACTTGCATGCACGAGTTAATGGTGGAACTGTTGTTATTAAAAACAGTAAGGCTGGAATTTCGGCTAATGATCAATCGAGGGTTACCTTTAACAAAGTGGAATTGACTCAAGTTGTTCAGGGTTTTGTCGCTTACCAGCAGTTGGCGAATTATGGTGGAGCGGTAATTCAGGTAACGGATTACAAGGAAACACAAGTAGAAAGATTGGTGGCTGTAGATCCTGTGTCGGAGGTAACTTTAAAAGGAAAACGAATAGAGAATTAGCGATAATTCAACTTACGAAGTCCAAGCTTCTTCATTATAGTCGAGAACGGTTTGTCCCGTGTAATTGGACAAGATCAATGAGATCAATGGTACTTGAGATGAAAAGAAGGCAGAACGTAAAATAAGTAATTTAGATAGTCTTTAATTCATATGGTTTTACCCTATAAAAACAAGTTAGATAGAGGGAGACTACTTTTAAATCATATTGATTTTTAATCAACAACACCGTTCTTTTGAGCAATCTTTCCCAATTCCCATTTGTGCAGTTAATGGAAATAGAGCTATTGTAAGCGGGAATATGAACCATGGCTGTTCCCCACAAACCGCCATGCATATAGACTTCTTCGCCAAAAATGATGCTCTTCCATAAGCCCAATCTGTAATCTTTATGGTTCGGGTTCTCCTTCGGATTATAGCTTTCTCCGTATTCTGTGGAAGACAGCATGATTTCGAGAGTTTCTTGTTTCTGAAAAATCTGATTGTTGAAAAGGGATTGAGTGAATTTGGTCAAGTCCTTTGTGGTGGAAACGTATCCGCCACCGCCATAAAGGTCAATGGAAGCATCCCAATTTGTAGCGTCATATTTAGAGAAATACCGATTAACCACTTTCGGAAGGTTTTCAGGTTCACTTTCTAATGTTTCCAACCAAGTAGAAGGCATATTGAAGGAATCCAACTTTAACAGTTTTCTCATTCCGTAAGAAAGCGTAGTGTCCATTACATTTTCAATCGCCTCGCCAGCTAAAATATAGCCTGTGTCAGAATAGCCATAGACTTCTCCAGGTTTGCCTAGCGGTTTGCCTTTTTGCATGGCAAGCTCAATTTGTTCCGTTCTTGTCCATCTCCTTTTTGGGTTGGCAATGACCATTTCCAAATAAGTACGCCCACTCATGGCATAATCAAACAATCCGCTTGTATGATTTAAACATTGGCGGAAGGTAATTTTCTTTGGTTCATATCCAGCATCAGTTAAAAGCTGTTGGTGCTTTTCGGAAATATAGTTGTCAATCGG